>DWGJ01000726.1:0-25947 GCA_018246895.1 Aspitha aspitha aspitha | reverse complement strand
GAGGGATTTAGGCCCTAGTCTACCACGCGGGCCAAGTGCGGATTGGTAGACTTCATACACCTCAGAAAATATTATATGTATAAATTATAACATCTCTAAGGTGTGTAGGTGTGTGTGTAGGTGATATTCAGTTTATTGATTTCCTTCAGTGATATTTAAATTTCAGTTATAAAACGCACGTAATACATCAGAGGTGCGTGCCAGGATCGGACCCAGACCTCCCGAGTGGAAGGCTGAATATCAAACCACTAGGCTATCACTGCTTACTGATGGAATATCATATAGGTATCTCGACTACTACTTTATGGTTATGCTAAAAGAAATATATATACTTAAATACTTAAATATACATACCTATTAAAGGATGTATTTTTATTTAATTTTAATTTACACACGTTATATATGAAATGCTTTTCGCCGTTTGGAATACCGCAGAGGCTATGTAATTAGGGCATTCTTCAGGTTTCAATATGGACAATACTACTACTATATTGATAATAGTTACTTAATGCATTCGCAAATAATGTTACCAACTGTGCTTTCGTAGTATTCCGCGTTTTGTTTATAACGTATATCCAAGTCGCTAAGCGTATTAGATCCACCGTACATCTTTAAATATCCCGTTGGATAATAGATCTCTCGTAACCTAGTGCTTGGCGACGTAAATTCGGTACGACGGCAATCGACCGCAAGCTGAAACCGATTCAAACCGGATTTGCGGTGCAATACTCTCTCCGTGTTCATTTACCGACTAACAGCTTGAACAGAGCTGGGTGCTACTCCCTCCAGCTGTTTCGAACTCGCTATTTCACGTCAAAACCTGTATTATGGTAATTTAATAAAACATCGCCGCAGTCTGCGTAAGTGCTCGCACCTCTAACACAGTTTCAGATTGCTTGTAATTTATAAAGCTTAGTAATGTTCGCCACGATATTTTTTTAAACGAGTGGGTACGTCAATTAGCCGGTCCGGTTGTTGTCGTAAGACAAAGATACTTGAATTACATCGGAGGCATTAAGCAAAGCCGCATAAGAAAACTGGTGGAATTGTTGGCTACAAACCCATATTAATGCCTATATCAGCAATGAACGCGAATGTTTACAGGCTACTAGGGACAGTTTACTTCAGGATGCTTTAACTATTGTTATTAGATTTTGATGGTGTATTCACAAAAGTCACTGTACGAGAATTGCTATGCTACAAAACTATAGACAATCCTACAGAGGAATCTAAGATTTAGTTATTACCGTCATAAATAAATAAGTAAACAAATAAATTCCACACACGGCTGTGTTATCCCAAATTAGGCAATTTAATGCTTGTCTTATGGTGACTGGACAGCTGATATACATAGGTACGATATAGTACTTATATAGATATTTTTATTACGCCCAGACACAGAACAAAAAAAAATTGTTCAATGTGTTCATCACACAAATGTTTGTCCTCGGTGGGAATCAAACCCACGATCCGGTTTTGCAGTCAGGGTCTCTAACCACTCGACCACGAGGCCAGTCAATAAATGTTTAGAATATTGTTT
This sequence comes from Aspitha aspitha aspitha, assembly GCA_018246895.1. Taxonomy (NCBI): domain Eukaryota; kingdom Metazoa; phylum Arthropoda; class Insecta; order Lepidoptera; family Hesperiidae; genus Aspitha; species Aspitha aspitha. Next base: position 24,407 of record DWGJ01000726.1, on the reverse strand, counting down.
ATAAAAATAATTCTATCCACGAATATTCAACACGAGTTGCCTTTAAAAAGTCACAAGGAATATGTATAACGTAGCATGCACATAACTTGTTTCAGCCAATATCAAGCACTGAAGTACCTACGTGGCCCTTGCCCTCTGCAATATAATAGTAACGCTTCTGATACACTGTAGATATGTTAAATATCATTATCTATGCGAAAAACATATAACCTAACCGTAAAATTAAAATGTGTTAAGTGCAAAGATTTAAGTTAAATAGAAATTGAAAAACATTTTTAATGATTTACGTAATTTAATCGAATGATTAATTAGATTTTATGCATATCATCATCATTATACCAAGCATAAAATATTTACCCTTATAATATCTGGTATTGCTGGATAATGGAGTTACGTTACGTAGACACTACAACGACTTAAGGCGTTACGAAGAACAGGTTCCAACCCTCCAACGCAGGCTTATCTTAACCTGAGCTTCCATTTTTGTAAATTTTAACAAAATGTTAAGTGTAGCCACAGCTTTACCAGGACCAAGGCACATTACCGCACCCTCGTAGGAGATTGACCTCCGAATGACCAACATATTTTATTTCATTGCAACTTAGCAAAGATCTACTGCCGTTCTTTTGTTACACGAGAGCACATCAAATGGTTCTTATTGCTAAGGTAATAAGAATCACAATTCGTTAACTATGGTACTCTCTTCAGACGCAATTATTTTCTTATCGGTTTGAATCCCGAGTCATGCTTAGTTGTTTCCCTAATATCATTTTTCCGTCCTTCATAGATAGTTTATAATAGTTGTACGTACTTATTTTTTTGTATATTATGAATGTTTGAATGTTAAACGCTCTTGCAATATCTGCTTTGGGTAAAGTTTGTTTTATCGCATCCTACTTGCCTTTATTATCGCAAATCACTAACATTCTCAGACCGGTCAGGATATACATTTTTTTAGTTAACTGAGCGCAGCCAACACGTGGCTTGTCTTACCACGTCTTTACCAAGTAGGTAGTCATTTAAAACTTTTATCTACTCGGCGTACTCGGCGTTTCTTTAACTCGTAATCGGCCGAATAGCTCGACTCCAGAGCCGAGTACTTACTGTCGGGTACTGAAAACTTTTTAAAGGCGCAAGTAATTGTCGATTTTCTGTAGTAATCGCAGCTATGCACATCGACATCCAACCGCAAATGAGACTGAAATCGCACATTTGTAGCTACTCGGAAACGAAGTTTATGCACAAGTATGCGAATACTGGGCATGGCTAAAATGAAACTGAGTAAAATTCGACATTAGGTTACTTACTTACTCCGCCGGCTCAAGAACTCAAAGAGGATCTTGGCCTCGGACACTAAGAGACACTTGCGTCGATTTTGGGCAGACTCTTTCCAGTTGGACTTTTGCGGCTCTGCAAGTTCCTTCTGTACTTGATCCAGCCAACGGTACCTCGGGCGTCTCACTGGTCGTTTTTCAGTTGGTCGCCCACAGTACGCCCGTTTCACATTCGGTTACTCGGCATAACTCGATCTCGGCCGTTCTCTGCTTACATTCGCAAGAAGTAAGCCGAGAGCACAGTCGATGCGAACTGGCCCTCGATAAACGACGTCGGAGACAGTGTTCCGCCGCAAATCCGGCTCCTCGGTTCCGTTTGCGGTTCAATTGCTGTCGCTCCGAGCTTGCGGTTAGCGCTCATTCTAACGATAGCCCACTTAAGGAATAGCGCACACAGAACCGAAGACCCGCTGTAACTGTTTTTTATGTATACCGGTATTTTATAGTTGACAAAAGAGATATGCAATGCGAGTATCAATAGATGTAGATACCGAGGACAATCAAGATTTTCTTAAACCGATCAAATAGGTCAGATACTGACTGATGGAGGACTCAGAATCTCCGATTAAATTTGAAACTGATAAGGGACCGGTTGTAATAATTTCTGATATTAAACGACAACACTCGATCTATGAGGCAAAGAATTGACATAATAAAAATGCTAAAAAAGCAACAAATTTTATACCACGAAAATAATTGAAAACGGTTTTGATTGCTTATAAAAATACGTGTAGAATTTTATCATTGTTTTTAAAAATACAACAATAATTTGCATGTAAAGTAAGAAAATCACGTCACAAAAAATAAAAGGTTCTTCGGCGTTTTGTCGGTTTATGTGCGGTACACTTAAAAGCATTAACAAACGTAATCTTGTCTTAACATAAGTAAAAGCATTGAACAAATAGATTGAAGTACTGTAATCTGGGCTTTAAATCAACATCCAATCCAGATTGTTGGGGGAAATGGGAAATAGTCTAAATGGGAACTAGTTTGGTAGCCGTCCTTGTATTTAGTGGTTGGATTAATAAGAGCCTCAATAATGGTAACTTTTGTTAATTTAAACTACTCTTAGATGAATTAAGTCTGATTTTTTTTGTCACCAATTTCGAAATTTTGTTGTTTTTTTATATAAACAGATATAGCTTAAAGAGCCATATAGTAGACAATCATCAAACTTATGCTTTTATTTTTTAACAGGAATGCAAGTCCGATGTCTTTATAAAAAATGTAAGTAACATGAATTTTGTAGTTGTGTCCAAGTGACGTCAACTAATCTAACAGAATTATTTTTATATCAAGTTGGAAAACATTTATAATAATGTATATAAGCAAAAGTATTATTTTAAAGTAAGCCATTTTATGACTTGTTAAATCTACAGAAGCACGCTAAATCCATAGCCACATACAAATAATCCAAGCATTTAAAAATACTCGCTAATGCCATTTTACAAAGGTGTCTAAATAATAGTTACTAATACTTACCGTATTGAACCGTATAGAGCCAGCCTAAAGCTACATCAGATGGAAAATTAGGATTAAAGTAGGTACAATTGTATCGTAATCTAGAATATTATGCTTTCCATTAAAATGAAAGCTTCTTTAGGCTTATACATAAGTATTTCTATATGTGAGTGTTCTGTAAATACACAAAAATATTGTGTAGGTACAGCCTTTGAATTATTATTGCCAATATCGTTTATTTGCGTTGCCTTATGCGAGCGATTCTTGATGAGACTTTTAATATTTACATATCTAAGTAGATTCGAGTTTCGTTGAAACCAATGCGAATTTGGCGCGGAAAGCGGGGCACTACTCATATATACCTTCAAATGCTCCCCTTATTTGAGGGAATTTGTGATTTCATTTTAAAAGTACTTATATGTATATTTCCTATGTGAGGTTTATTGAAGGTTTACTACTATGGATAGATATGACATGAATAGACCATAATGTCAGTTCCGTCTAAGATTATGTACAGCGTGTGTCAAGGTGCCACGAAGCCTGCCCGTTTGTACTGTTTCCGCCAATAGCTAATTCAGCCCAACAGGCCAGTGATGACGAAATTTGACATTTATAAACAATACCTGTTACCTGTAACATGAGTTTCTTATCAACAGACAACCTTCAAAACTTATTACAACACTGATGCATATCACATTTGAATATGCATGCTTTTACAATGATAAAAAACGAAAAATACACTCCCATTAAAACCTAGCAAAGGTTTAAAAAGCTTCTGGCGTTAAAAAAGCAAAGAGTTCATAATCTAACGAGTAACATCAGGCGATAGGGAGAATGACGCGAACAGTCATTACCCTCCACTCGCAAGGAGATTGAAAATTTAACGAGCATTTGCTTTGCATGAGTTTATCTTCCATAATACTATTTTCATGGCATGAAGTAAGATAGTCGTACAGATGGTACAATTAATATCCTCCCCCATTCATCACCGTCAACATTTCGGTCCATGGTCGTCGCGAGCTGGACGTAGGTTTCCTTCGAATATTGCCACGATTCATGGTCTTCTTATACTTCTTTGATCCACTCGTTCCTTGCAACTCTGACCAGGTGACGGTGGTGGCTCCATCTAGCGACGCTCGTCCAGTCAGTATGTACTTAATTACTGTAATAATTTTACATTTACGGCGTTAATACATCATATGTAATGAAACATATCACTTATAGTTCTAAATAAATAAGTATACCTATAGGTATATATGTTTGTAACTATACGAAAACTACACATTATATCGTACATTTGAACTGAAGAGATGGTAGGTAGAGGTAGAGAACAAATAGACGGTAGGTAGTTTTAGTGTTTAATTAATTATAGGTAATTTTCACACTGGTCGTTGCATGAAACTATTGTCACTCGCTTGACCGAACCCATTTTTGCCGTGTTCGCAAGTCATCACTTATTACTACAATCAACACTAAATTAACAGTTCTGTACGGTTTACTGGAGTCTAACCTAAATTTAGTTATTGATACTGTTTATTTTTATGCTGACTGAATATTATTTGCTGGCTGAATATCATATGATTTTTCGTTTCAAATTTCACTCGAGAGTCTCGCTATATTTTTCAAATTTTATATTGATAAAGAAAAGTTTTCAAAATTACGAACAATACGAAATTTTATACATAGATCTATAGAGATGATTTTTAAGATCATGTGTGTGGTTTACACGTGGACTTGAATCTTTCAGTGGGTGCACCGTATATTAATTTATTTAATATTTTTGTAACCTAGGTACTAAGAAACGGCGAACTTAATGTCTCCTGGTATTTTCTATCAATCAACCCTTAGGCGATAAAAGGTTGCAATAGGCGGTACAACAAAATCATGAACAGGTTTTACGAATATTTATGTGAAGCATTTGAGTTTTTTACTATTAATAGAAACACACAAACTCGATTATATTTATATATTGTGTGTGTGTGTGTGTTAATGTTTTCACATCCTCGAGCTGAAACATTAGGATTCATTGCATATTACCTTTGTTACAAAACTCTTTAAGCCAGGTTAAAACTGTGTCGCCATTAAAAGCGAAACTGTTTTATTTGTCTATCGGCTGACAGGCAATGGAGAACGGCCATTACGGTGCTCGAGATGGGAAATGAGAAATTTAACGAGTTATTCCCTTCATACTCTAACGTTAACTAAATTTGTCTTATTTATTTACTATTTTCTTTTACATTTACAGTCTGTAAATGACGTAAACGTATCTACTTCGCAAAAATATCATTATTATTTAATCCACCACGCTTTAATTTAATAATATCTGAATAAGTGTTTGAATAATATTAAAACTGAATAAATGGATAGAATAGTAATACATAAATAGCTGCGAGAAAAATGGCCAGTAATGAAATATATTGTCTAAAAAATGATACCCACTCCTCGAAGTTAGATTTATTTATGTTTGTCTTACAAATATTACGAACTTTCACAAACGTTTGTATATAATAAAAAACTGTATCTACGTTATGTCAACATTATATACCTACAGCAATATTTCTCTCCTTATTAATTGTTTGCATAACAGATAAGAGGAAAAGTTAATAGAGATAATTATATTGGGCCAGTTCAATAAATAACAAACAAGAACTGTATAAATAATTCAAAAAATAGGTACATTACTAGTTTACTACGCAGTAAGTGACTTTAATATATTTATGGCTTCAAATATCATATCGGAATACATTGAAATGCGGCGGGATTTTCTGCAGAATCTTTTAGCTTTTCATGCGGGAAAATATTCAGGTTTCTCTTAAGAAATACGAAGGAAACGGTCGAAGGAAATATGAAGCATTACCTTGTAGTATATTAATCAACTCCTCAATACATTGGCAACCGTCCACAGCAATATGCGTATTAAAAGAGCTTCTTAGTAAAAGGATATGTTCGGTGAATTGATGCATAATTTTTACATTGAAGTGTCCTACAATCGCTGAAGAGTTCGGTCACAGACGGGCTTTTCCATTAGTGAGTGTTGGACGATGGCCAGGCTAGACGGTACAAGCAGGACTTTTAATTTCACACTGAAAAATAGTCATGCTGGAACTAATTTTGGTCTTGGAAGATAATTTTATAGAATGTGATTTATAGATTGCTTGAGTCATTTTAATAACTGATACCAATCATATGATAAATAAAATTAGATGGAGTTCAGTTGTGACAAATTTATTCAAATATTTCTTTGAAATTATTGCACATGATTCTTAGGTCAGCTTTTCTAGGAGTCAGGATTTTGTAATATTATATATGTACGTAGCATAATTACAGTATTTTTAGTACCTTCTTTACCTGTAATAAGCTTGTGGTTTAGATTTTAGTTCACAATTCCTGCGTCTGGAGTTCAATTTCAGACTATCTGATGCTAAATTTTATTAAACCTATTTCTAAATATACATTTGCATAATTTTATAAGCTGACAATAAATTTTCGTGCTCACAACCAAAATATTAGTCTTGAGTAGGCATTAGGCATCGAACGCACAATCCACAGTTTTGTAGTCTGCTTTACTAACCACTCCCCTAACTGGACCAGTATGTTTTAATTGTGATACGATTCTGAAAAAATGAGAAAGCTCAGAGCAGCTCTTCTAGTTTAAACTAATTCCGTAGTAAATTCTGTGTAATAACGCAGACACGTGCTGTAAGCCTTGAATTAAAAATTGTTGTCCACTTGAAGCGGCCTGCGAGGGATGTGGGGAATAATTGAACCTCTAAAGTTTGTTCTTGAAGAGCTTTTGAAACGGCGAAAAGCTTGCGCAATTTAAAATGAGACTCAATTTGTACTTTTCATTTCCAGCTACGTTTTTATTTAACCGCTTTAACGTATTTTGCACTGAGATTTGATGCACAGTGAAAATGAAAAAAATAAAATAAACAATAATTTCTTTAATGAATTACGTGTCCTATATATAAAGTGCAAATAAAATGAAAATTAATAAAAAACTGCGGATTGCGAACAGATTGCGGGACATCTCAAACGAGCAGTAGTCAACACAATTTACATGTTGCAGAGAAACTTCTAATCTGGAGAATGGGATTCTGCTTTACAACAGAAGTTTCATAACCTTTCCAACTTACTATGGTTCGCGGCAACAATCTACTGACCCTAATGAAGTTCCGTTTCGGAAAACACGTTTCGGTGCATACAGCATATAAAAAGTATTTTGCTTTTCCAGGTACATTGCGAACAAAGGCACATAATTCATAATGTAGCGTACTTGTTGGGGAATAAATATGCAGGTTGCAAGCGATCTCTAAATTTAAAGGCAGTTAAAAAACCTTTTTTGCCTCTTTTTTTGAGCCCTTTTTTGAACCTTTTTTTCTCCCGGTCTACTATAGCCTGAGGGGCGCACAAAGCCGAAGTACGATAAGTACGATGACTAAAACACGCCCTTCATTGAGTATATGTATATACCTTATAATGAATAAAAGAATTTGAATTTAAATTTGAATTTGAACCTTCTATACTCCTTAGGGCACGTTTCGGAGAGCCTTTGTTCTTCTTGGGTAAAAAAACCTACGATAAGACTTAAAGATTGTTTTAAAACATACCACAGACCCGATAGGTTGTCCAGTAACACATCTCCACCACAAATGAAAGAGCATTATAGCGTATGACCCTTTTAACAACGTCTACTCTCATTCACTGGTAATTATAAAAGGGAATAACTTCAGGAATCTTAAGAACTTCCTTTGATATCACTAGCTGTAGCTCCACGTTTATTAATATTTAATATACGACTTTAAAGTAAAAAGTATTGTTATTATAAGCTTATCGCGTTAAAAGTCGTTTTAATCCACGCCAATTCACGGCATCAGTAAATTCAGTTGCAATTCGAATGCATACCTAGTAATCGATTCCGAATGAAGTTCGCTTAATTCGTATACCTATCGCAGTTATTATCTCTTTGTGTGGAACGCTCGCACGAGTATTGGGTTCAATGGAATAATACTTGTTTATGATTATGACAACAGAAACGCCAGCCGGGCGCTGACAACGGATAATACCATAATGCTATCGACAGGATACATTTTACATAAAGCTTTAACTGTACGCTCATAGCCTGAGGCGCAACATATTGGCAATAAATTGTCCAGTTAAAGGGACGAAGGCGCGATTTTCTCTTGAAAAGCTTAGAATCGTAAGTAATATTATATCTGTATAAAAATTGCCCAAGAAAAATAAGTTCAGCGCCTTTTTCCCGTTTTCCTAACGCTTTTTGTTTCGTTCGGTAGCTATGGCGCTGCCCAAGTTAAACATTACTTAATAATTACATGAATAAACTAATAATTACTTTGGATAACATTCGTTAAGCGTGTTAAGTAAAAGACAGTCATATAAACAATAAAAATAAACATTACCATGGTAGGTACATAACGCTAGGGCATCTGACGTAAAGGGCCCTTCATAGGTTATCACCTAAATTATGGTGCAGTGCTTATTTGTTGTGCTGTACTGCTATGAATACATTGACCTGGTTCCCAGTTGCAAAAGTCAGCAATTGTCTTAGTTTAAAGATTGTATTGTTTTCGCAATTATACAATGCTAACAAAAGTGATTGCGGTCTATAGACACTATTGATTTGTGACAAATAAATAATATTATACAATTTTATTTTAATCAAAATTATATTCGATTATTTTGCAATCGCCAATGTATAACAGTGTCATTTACATAAATTCAATCGATCCATATTAAATGAAAGTATGACCAGTAAAGTGACAAAATGTATAAAGACTATAAGAATCTACGCGTCTCTATTCAATCAACTTCAATCCTTTTTGGGGTCATAAATATCACCGTGCGGATCGTGAGTTGAGTAGGTAGGAACAGATTTCATGTCCACTCCCCGAGGCGTCGAGTAATAGGCAAAGTTTCACCGAGCCGTGCTTTGTTCATTCCCAAAATAGAGTTTTAGTTTACTGCCCGAGGGACTTCCAATTAGTCCAAATGCTAATTAATATTACGATACAGTCGTGCTAGTATTGAAATTCGTTGTGAAGTGTTTGATTTCTCTATGCCAAGTTTCATATTAAACTGTATTAAGTTCAAAGTCTTATACAACATTCAAAATTATTATTTCAATCGATCTCCTATTGTAGACCGCGAGTATAGCTGCAAGAGGAAAATCTCCCAGCACATTTTTTAAGTAAACTGTTAATTATCACAATACATACGACTATTCCTTTAATAGTGTATCCATGAAATGAGAATTACTTAAAAGAGCTGGTTCAATTACTCAATTTTATTTGTACGTCTTCCATATAAGAGCAATAATGTACAATAACAAAGCTGATTTCGTAAGCTGACCACAAGAACATTAAAATACATTAGAGACATAAATAACTGTCGTTATTGGCAGCATTTCTAAGCGAATCGGGTGTTTAGTTATCGCAAGCGAACTTTCGACATCTGCTTCGCGGAGATAACGATACAAAATATTCCTGGAAGAAAGAGAAGATAACAAAATAAATCACCCCCGATGGACATGGCCCGAACAATCCGATAACTGTAAAGAGCTTGCTCGCACCAAGGGGACGTATCAGCTTATCGCTTGACGACTGAAACTGCACTTCAAGCTATTTGTCAAACTTTCGCCGCTGACGAAAATACAGGCCACGATCTACCGGCCAATGTTGAACCCTTGTTACTCTTCATAAAGTTATTGTCTATGCCGAAGTTGTACTGAGCGAGAAAAGCAATGGCTCTTATTAAATTGGCGGCACTCGCGACAGATTGTGAGTATCATCTCATGTATAATTCAGAAACGACGAGTTTGAGTCGTGTAGAAACTTGGTCTGCGACTGTGGTGATGCATTTTGTTGTCCCATATGAGAGATTGCAGAGAATAAATGAATATTTGCTACTGATCGTGCTTCTGTTAGCGTAACCTACAAGCACCAGTTAAATTTTATATTTTATTTATATGTTTTGGAAACTTCTTTCGATGTTTGCCAGTAAATTATCGAATTGCATCAGGTTATCCAAGTTAGAACCTTGCAGAAGAGAACTTGTATTTAGAAAAATTAAATATAAAATCCGTTTTAATAAACTCTGTGAAAATGTTAGTAGTAACGGTTGATTAAATGTTATATTTCTCCATGGTCTCTATTACAGCTAAAACACGTTCATGATGTTTTAAAATAGTGAGAACTGAAATTACAGCTTAAGTGGATAATACCATTTGCTTGGTAGGCAATCACGTAATTAAGTAATGTGCTATGTATGTAGATAAACTTTTACGGATTGTCTATAAGCTATTATTTAATTAAATGAAAAAATATTGATTACTATTTGATAGGTATTTGTTAGAATTTTAAATAAAAATTCTCCGGAATTCTGTGCCTTCGGTATTTAGCGTCTGGGAACAAACTTTTCATACATATTTTGAGCCGTTACTATATTGCAACTACATACATATTTATATTGTAGTTTTATAGCTAAAGTTATGTTTATGTTATGTGTTGATAATTAATTGTTGCGGTAATGTTCATTAGCTAGACGAAAGAAATTGCTTTATTAAGCAATGGTTTGTACCAGAATTTGATATATTTTTAGCTAGCGGTTCCTTTGTTGGAAATTAGAGATAAAAACTTTTCAAGGACTAATTCGTCTTTACCGAGAAATAGAGATTCATAAGACAGTGGCTGTGGAACCAAATTGTTATTTAAATTGTTTTAGGAAGTAATTAAAAACAAGATAAGCCCAGAGATTATAAAACATCCTTACAACTTTTAATTTATCCACAAACTTGAGATTAACTTACAAATAAACCATGCGGCATCACTTTTATTCTACTTTGTTTTCTTTTATAGGCTTAAAATTTGTTTTCATACTTCCATAGTTATTTTGATATAATAATTTAAAAAATCGTTAAATAAATTTAACTATATTAATATTAGAATTGTGGGTACGTAATTATTGAAAGACTGAAGAGTTGTTAGTATCAGTGAAAATTACACAAAGATGTAATATTACTATTGATTACTTCAATAAAATATTACTGTACTATAATAGCGTTCTATACATCGTTCAATGATAATACATTTGTCGATAGACCTCAAGAGGCGGATTCCAAATCAATCTAACTCGATTTGCTCATGAAGTTATGTGGCCCAATTAGTTGCGTTGCCGCCACTTCGACACGTTGATTAAGTGGTCACGTACAGTATCCTAGCGTAATTGAAAAAAAATGCTTTTACAAGGCTATTTATATCAATATATTCGGTTTGAATCTAGAGTACAGTAAAATAATAACGTTTAGTTAATCCAGAGATGTTGAAGATTTAAAAATATTATTTTTGTGTAATAATGAAAAGAAAACAGAATACGATCCAAAATAAAAAATATGATTTTGATTTTACTATGAATACACAAGCATTTCTAACTCTACATATAGATTTTTTTATATGTTCAAATATTACAATTTATTTATACATAATGAAACAATGTACTTATTATTTAATTTTTATAATGTAGTATAATGATAATCTATGCATAGATTATCGCATTTTAGTTGTATCTATTTAATTATTAGGTAAATAATACTTTTAAATACGAGTACATGTAGACACATTGTAATACATACATTATTTTCATTTTTAAAGCAATAGTATAACATGTGTCGCAATCAAAGTCATTTTGTACATTTCACCTAATCAGGGCCAAATAATCATCAAAACCCACCAACGACAGTTTCACATGCAATTAAAAATTAACATGTCCAAAGGGCCGGCGCTCATAACATTTGAATATTCATCAGTTACCGTTAACACAATAACATCAACAAGTTTGTTGACTATGGAGGGCGCATTGAATTAATATTAAGTGGTGTACTAATACCCCCGTTGGATGTGAAGTCACGTGGCGTTATGTTGACGAGCCAGAACTTTAATAAAGAGCGTCCCCGGATTAAGTGTGCTACGCTGAAGACGTAGACGCCCCTACTGTGTCAAAACGGCTTAAATTTTTATTTTCAGTGCGATTTTTCACATTGTAAAGGTGACTTTAATAAAACTGTCCTAGTGTCTACTAACACTTTATTATTAAAGTACTAAAGTCACTTTTATATATACGCAATACGTTTGGTAAAGCTTGGGGATTATTACATCATATAAATTTACGAACATTAATTTACGTAGTACTTAATATTATTTACTTAGTCTCTGGACAATTGTTACATGAGTTTTCGTCAGTTCTTATCTAAACCTAAACCAAAACAAGTTGACAGGTTTAATATGTAGGAGACATTATGATTTTTTATCTTTTATAACAAATTTTTTCATCAAATTGGCGTTCAGTGAAGGGGTCCATCACGCTAAAGTTTAAATAAGGGACAAATAGAAATTTTGGTAAAATATGGATATTTTACCGTCACAAGGAGCCCTTTTCCATAATTGACTGGAAGTATTCGCTTCAACAAAAAGTTTGAATAATTTTGTAACCAAACTGATACTTAGGTTTTTTAAATTCTTAATAGCCAAGCGTTTCGCTGCTTGATGGTGAAAGATGATGCATCCTACGATGTAGCACGCCTGCCCTTATTAGTCTCTTTTATAACCCTTTTATTATTCTATTTGTGGATACGGGAATTTTGCACATTGGAAAGGTTAGGTTAAGCCATAGCTTACGCTAGCCAAATTCGGATTGGCAAACTGAAAACACCTCTGAAAATATATACCTACGATATAACACTTCTAGGGTGTCCAGTTTACCCCAATATGTTTTCATTGGTTCGTAAGCAAGTGATATTTGACTTATTTATAAAACACACGTAACTATATGTCGACAGAGGTGCGGACAAAGGATTTGAACTCACGCTCCCGTAGTGACTGACTGAAATACAAACCACAGGCTGTCGTTGTTGTTACACGTTTGTCTGACAAATATTTTTTCAGCCTTGCTTTGTAAAGCGCCAGTAGTGTGTTTATTCACACACGTGGACCTAGAGAATTGAGTGCATCTATGTAATTGGGTCACATCACTTCACGATCATTGACATCGAAGGCATTTGACTGATTCTGGACGATTGGCACTGGACGTATAATTACGACGTTGGTCCGAGAAATGAGAGATATAAAAAAACCATCATAAGCAAAAAGTGTAGTACAAATATATGACCTAAAAAATGACCTAGCGAATTTTTAATATTGATGATAATTATTTTAGTGAATATACTCCTATTAAGGTTTAGTTTTGGATACTAAAGGCAATTCTTCATCAAGAGCCTTTATAACACACTTAAAACAACTGCCCTGCGAATAATGTAGAAACTTTAACAACTTTAGTATCTTAAATGTTTTTTAAAAGGTTCACTGACCCTCAAACCCCGCGATACTACCTAACCATATTTTATCTAAATAACCAAGTTTAAATATCTGCTTGTAATAAGATGGCTGCACATCCCGGACATTTAAAACCTCGTAGTCGTAAATCAAGCGCCCTCCCTTTCGCATCGCTATAAAATTGCTCCTGGTTATTAAAAGTTTCGTCCCTTAATTGTGAATCCGAAGCAAAATCCTTATTGCGGTTAGAGGGTCTCGAACTAGGCGGAGGTCACTAAGTCCCATTTACGTCAGGCCCTATTATCCCTTCGGAACATATTGCCATTATTGGATGACCTTTAATGGGTATCACCTCTCATAGTGGTCAGGTCGATTGCTGTTAGTTATTACTCCTAATGTGATAGGCACGGTTACGTGGCCTTTTTATTACAGCTGTAACGGCTTTTCGCGGTTCTGAGACATTTGTAATATCACGCTAAGCTATACTCATGTACCTAACACACTGTAATCTAATAGAATGACGAATCAAAATCGTAAGAAATCTTTATGGAGAGACGAACAGTCTGTTTCAGCAAACACGAGTATGCTTCGGGCTGTATAAATAGAAAATTTGTAGAAATGAACAGTACCTACTAAGGTAAACAAGTTTAAAAAAAATTATAATTGACTGTTTGAACGAGATGTTATGGACATTTTTCCGTTACCTGAAAGAGAAGTCATATAAATTATATCTCCCAACATGACTTAGTTCATAAATTCTATGAGATTAGAATTTTAATTGTTCCCCTGTTGGAAAGAGGGGTTTACTGTGTTGTAAGAAATGCTATACAATATCATCATCCCTTGGTTTTCATTGAGAATATAATTTGTTCGCAAGGAAACAGGTTTATCGTATATTGAGTTACGCGGTCAATTAATTGGATTTTTTTAATAACAACACGCCTAGAGCCTACGAATTCGGTAATATGCGCCCCGGAAATTAAAACTGCTCGAAAGAAGAATCTCACATTATAAAAAAGCTACCTATAAAAATGGTCCAGAAGCAAAACCAAATAAATGTTTTATAGGTGTGTATAAATATGCTTCTATGGCAAATGAAGCTTAATTTCTAACTTTGTTCAAAAAATGAAAAAAGCACCCACAAGAGAGAATACTAGTCTCGTGGTTTGATGGTTAGATTGTTTGCTAAACCGAAGGGCGTTGGTTCGATGCTTGAGCCTTGTGTGCCATTTGTGTGATGAACACGTAATGTTTATTGTGCGCTTAGGTGTAATAGAAAATGTATGTAACTATTATTATACCTGTGTAGTTTTTATTTACGACCATTTATGTATATTTGAATTGTCCCAATAATTATGATTGTTAAAACAGTTTATTTGAATGAATGCTTGTCATTGTTGAAGCTTTTCTATATCAAAAAGCGCTTGTTTGTAAATGTTTGATTCCATTAACAAAACGAATTACTCGATGTCATTAGGGATTTTTCGCTTTGTTCACCGTCCATCGCTCCTCGACGCCCTCTCGATGTGTTAATTATCAATTAATTCGGCACTCAGAGGGTTTTAATGGGAACATAATTTTTCCCTCCGATCGGGCTTTAGCAACATTCCTATTTACGTTAAACGAACAAGTTTGTTAATTGTATTTAATTCGATTCATTGTATGTATGGACAGAGTAATAATAAAATATCTAGAAATATCTTTTTATCTACAGCTGTTACGTTTTGAATAATAAGATCGAAGTCGGAAAGAACATAAAAAATTAATTAATTTGTCCGTCTAATCTTTCACTCTGGATGACATTAGCGACAATCCTTAAGCTTAATGAACAACTTCATTAATTTCGATCCCCCCGCAATTTCGGTCTCCAGTGGGGTTCAGTGGGGTTCAGTGAAGTTCAGCGGGGTCCTGAGTTTCTGTAGGCGATTAACGGAAGTCGCGAATCGGATTACATTTCTTTATTTTTGCTTCCCCCACACGCCTTTATTGCTTGCGATTCTAATTTATTGAGGCAAAGTCGGCTGTTAAATTTAAATTTATTTTGACCTGCATTTATAAGCTAGGTAATAAAACGCGTTCATATAAACTTCATCCGTTTCACGATCGTTTTATAAGTGTTTCTCATTTAAATTATTGGTAATACGTATGTGTAAGTAACATAAAATGTCAAAAGTGTAAAAATTCGTTTTCATCTCGAAATTACATTGGAAATAACATCTCAACCATCGCGCATAGAGTGATTCTATTGCGATATTCTTACAGTTTACGTTACTTTGTGTTACTTTAAACAGTTATCTACGTGACAATTTTCTATTTAAAATAAAAATATTGCAGCCCAAATCGGTATTATTCATTCCTCGTTAAATTTGCTTTACTGTAGCAAATACCTTAATAATCCTTATTCGTACATGTTTCATCTGTACACATCTATACTAATATTATAAAGCTGAAGAGTTTTTTTGGTCGAACGCGCTAATCTCAGGAATCACTGGTTCGAATTGAAAAAATATTTTTTATGTTGAATAGTCTATTTATTGAGGAAGGCTATAGGCTATATAACATAACGCTTTGACTAATAGGAGTGGAGCAGCAATGACAAATGTTGGGAAAATACTTATTTCCACGCGGGCGAAGCTGGGGGCACAGCTAGTGTTCTATAACAGCTTATAATACACTGCAGTAAGCGCCGTTACGGTTGAAACCACTATTTTCAGAATTCCTATTTGACTTCGGCTTGTTTCGCAAACGTTTCAGTTTCCACGACGAACAGAACTGACCGTGCTCGGTTTTCATGTGTAATATTAATACAATTTCCTTATATTACACGATTGTAACATTTACATAATGTAGACAAGACAGGATTTAAAAAATTTAACACGGATAATTCATTAAAAAATCACTTATATGTTGCATATCTGACATATTGAGAAGATTAAGATTATCGATTGCTACGCTGGCTGAGTGCAACTTGCCTTTTAATGCCTTAAGGAAGTAATACGTCCTTTACAGTCACCAGTAACCCTCAAAATCGCACAATGACGCATAATGTCACATATGTGTGTCAACGATTAGAATCCCATACCGTCGGCGTGAAAGCTGAAATCAAAACACTAAGCTTTCCTGACAACTAATGAATTTGGTTGTTTCTACAATCCCTTTTGAAATCACTTTTAAATATTCATAGATTCTAAGAGCTATTCTTGACTACATACTGTTCATTAGATACTGTTTGAACATAAAAAACAATTTAAACAAATGCAATGCAATGCACTGATAGAGATAAGCGTACTGCTCTGCGGTTTAATAACGGGTATTAACACCAATCAGTCAGTAAATAATAGCTCTTTGTTAAATATTGTAATGTAAAAATGAAGGAAATTAATATGCTCCTGTTATTGTTCAGGTCAGTTTTTCCGTTATTGTTCGCTGATGAATTGTTATCATATTTTGTGTTTATCATTGTAGCAATATTAAGTAGTTTTTAATTTATTTTACGTAGTTGTTTCCGTGGGATTTTGTAACTACAATATATTGCACATTCTGAAATAAAAAAAATAGACTTCAAGTTCATTTGTTTTGAATGTTTAAAAAAAGTAGTATAGCATATTTTTCTTCAAATTTAAATGAAACTAATCCGAAATGTACCATCCCAACCAAAAAATTTTTTATAAATCAGTTAATAAACGACAGAATCATGAGGTGACAAACATAAAAATTACAGCCATATTGACGACTTCCTTTTTTGCAGTCTGTTAAAAATAGAATTGACCGTTGAATGAAAATACTTATAATGAATATACTCGTAAAAGTCAGTAAAGTGTTACGCGAACATTATTTTCCAAACGCACCATTAAAATTTCCACTGCCCACATCATAGCCTATATAGAGTTCAAGTTAATCCTTCGTGCAGTACGTTTTCGACAGCGGAGCAGAGAATTTTAATAACGAAATTTCATTATCCCCAGGCTGTACCAAATAACTCGTGTAATGGTCGACGCGGTGCATTTACCACAATATCATGAACTATAGAAGTAATATTGTATCGTTCCCGCTATACCCTTGTTTATTAACAATTAGGAATATCACTAATACATCCTAGAAAAATAATACACAAGTGGAATTGTCAATTCGTTTTCTAAATTTCATTTCTTATTTATTATTACACATATATCTGTTGAAAGAACAAATATTAAAATCATCCCTAGTTTTGTCATTGTTCCTGAACACGTTATATATAATTTTGTTCATTGACACGCTTGAAGCTAATAAAGTTTTATTTGGTAAGTTTAGTGTCGTGCAAGTAAACAATCTGTGCGCGGCATGTGCGCTATTCCTAAATGGATTTACGAATTAATTGTTTCCATTATACTCGTACATTCCATCATACACGAACTAAGGAATCACATAATTGAATATAAAGTTGCAGACATAGTGAGATCTCATTACAGTTGATTAACATTGCTGGCGTAAACATTTTGTTCCCATAATCTTGTGGTTGGAAATGTGTTAGTTAGTCTTTGAGAAATAAGAATTATTATAGTAACTACAAACTTATTATATATATTATATTAGTATAATGAATTGCATTCCTCTAATAGAATTGGTGTTATTAAAGTAAATAATAAATATTTCAAAATCGAGCAAATTACAAACAACCAAGCGGACTAAATATTTATAACAGAAATGAATATGTGTTCTTGGTTGGAATTCTAGGCCTAATATTGAATTGTACTATTGATTAAATCAATATTTATAATCTGAAAAAAATAAAATTATTTATATTAAAAATAATTTATTATCACCACCTGCAAATATTTTAGAGCCATAATGTTTTATACTCTTAAGTGGATTGCATTTTAAAATAAATAATACTTTGCTTAATACATTAAGTATGTTTGCATGAAGCTCGTCTCAATAAAGATAAAATATGAAAGATAAAAGCACAAATTTCAGCAAAGTAAGTTTTGCCAACATTCGCATGAAAATGCAGTTGTGCTGAAAGCATTTCAAAGAATTTTATACAATGCTAACAAAACAAAACGAAAACTTTTACAAAGCTGAGGGAAAATTCGCAATATGAAGAAAACACGCTGTCTACCTGACGCAACAATGCATACATAACTTTACGCTGTATTTTACTCATAAATATGCGAAATTTTTAAGTGAACTACACTTTGGACAAAGCATTGAACATAAATAGCACAGTTAACAGTACAATTGCTGTAGTTTTGAAGTTTGGCACTTTGCATAGTATCTGACACGAAGAAGTAACCCGTGTGAAATATAAATGGAAGGGATAATGATCATTATCGTTCTTTCATACAAATATATTAGAATCGATCCATGTAAGAGGATAAAAATATACATAGTAAACAGGTATTCAATGAGAAACTCTTCGTGTCAACTGAACAATACTTCTATAGCGAGAATGACAGGACTTGAGCAATCATTTCATATGCACATCTCTAAGCATGGATTATGATTTATATATCAAATGCAATTTAAACAGAAATCAAAGGAACATCTTATTAAAATAAAACAGATCTTATCAAACGAAAGTTAAAATAATGGTATCAATTAGCTAAGGTGAAGGATAATGGCAAATAATACTCGAGGACAAAGATTCGAAAGGATTTAATTCTCATATAAACAAATGACAACAGTATCGGAACAGCGAGAGAGCAGGAATGAATAATCAAACGTTTGACAACCGGAAACATACAAAACGTCAAACTTGTCATTATGGTTTGCGTTTACACAGTCAACTAACTCATTAAAAATTGGCTTGCATTTGATTAGTCCACAAAATTTCGTGCACTACATAGGTGTAGTACAAAGTTAGGGAACTTCACTATCCTATAAGCAAAGTCTGATCGAAACCAGGTCACCTGTAACTCAGCGGCGTTAATGTTTGAGGCAATTGCAGAACAAAAGGCGGTCGGAAGAGGCTCGTTAACTTTTCAATTTAGCCGCGAACTGAGCAATAGACGTAACACGCTCTCATAGTTACCTATTAGCCATGTTTACCGGCGTGCCCTGATTCCGTTAATTGTATATGATCGATGTGGTTTTATATTAATTCTTTCAGGTAACAAATCAAACTAAAGCTAAAAATGTACTCCTTGTTGAAATACCAAATCAAAAAACGTTTTAAGAGCCTCATTCGAGTAGGATTTAATGGTATTTGTTTGTTCTGTATTGTTATCCAAAACCCAAGTAACGATGAAAATGTTGATGATGACGATATCCTCATTGATTTATTTATAGATAAAAAGTAAACGCTGATTTTATTTATAGTGGAAAATATGTATGTATGCTTAAGGCAAAATTCGTTGTGAGTTGTGATTCCATTTGTTTTTATATCCCTAAGCAGGTGGTCAATTCACACACACATTCACATTAAACATATTCTCTTTAAGAGTAATGGCAAGTATCCTACTACGAAAATTTTCCAGCGATACTCCGTAACGGAATATATAATGAGATATTAATATAATAACCGAGCTTAAGCTCATTACGCCTCCATATGGCCGCTCCACTATCAAACTTTATTACTTAATTGCTTTATTAAGAATTGTGAAGACGCCCGGAGGTATAAAGCGTGTAGATTAAAATTAGGTATCTAGAATATAGCATGCCAGGTATTCTAGAGGCTGTCCGGAGGATGGTTCTCAACTGTGTGTTGCGTTATAAGACATTTTTTTTAATCACAAAAATTATGATGGTTAGCGTTATTTTACCAGCCTGTGAAATATTAATATTTTGAAGTGGAGTTTTGCACACAACTTTGGTAAATTTTTCGTACTTTGGAGAGTAGGATATAACGAAACAATGATGATATAAAAATTTGTGCTGTAATATATTCACGAAAATAAACGATTTTGTCTTTTGCTATAAAAGCTACAATTATATTTTTTTTGTAAAGCCTTTCTTGGAATTTTGTATGAGCAGATATTACATACGAGTAAATGTAATATACAAACTGCACTTTGTCATGATGTACTTTATTTACTGCAGAGAATATTCGATAAAACTGACGTATTATAACTCTGGTGCTACTGACAAATAATCTAAAATATCCGACTACATAGTGTATGTTCCTTTGTTTCATAAATGATAGTTTGAGCACCGCTGTCATGCTGTGCACCGGCATGGCGCGTTGCATAATTATAGTATTTAATTTTATCTAGCCTACCTTACCTGTTGTGACTATGGACTGTGATTAAATTCTCTCAGTTTTAATTTGTTTAAGGCATTTTAATAAACATTTTCGTGCTTAATGTAGCATGAAACAATGCAGCGATATTATAATTAATATAAATATGATAATTGTTTGTTATGTGATATATTAAATGTATTTTGTAGATAAAATATGCGTTTATATAAATTAAAAGTAGTCACACTATCAATGATTCAATAACTTTTTTACATGCGCAGGATTTTTTATAGTATGAAAATAAATTTTAAATTTGTCAAACTTAACAATTTTATCATTTCTCAAAGTTTATTACTATGGCAAATATTGTCTTGATACATAATTATCATCAATCAAGCCGACAGCACCCTTAAAACAACATTTCACCTCAAAAATAAGAGCAGGAAGGATTTATCATTTTTCTTTGCAGTCTATTGTTATTTTTTAGTCTCTTCACAATTTCAAAACGACACTAATCTACGATTAACCCGTTAATGAATTACGTGACAATTTTTCCCAAGGCGGGGACAAAGCTCTCTCAACTCGAAATTTTGGGCGCTTTTGTATTCAAGACGGTATTTTATTGTGTACTCCTCTTCCTTTTAATGATAAATAATTTAAGCTTTCCAAAGGACATTTTCTTTCGTAATTGACAGAAGCCATTGTGTCCTGTTTATTTGCTTCATGAAGCTTTGAAGCTTTTAGGATATTGACGTAAACAAACAGGTGGGGGCAGAAATTATTTCAGTAAAAATACGACGTCAAATTTCGGCACGCTTCAAGTTAGTATTTTTCTGTTTTGTAATCATTGTTACAATAAAAATAAATGACAATGTTAAAAATTAGGCTTTAGAAAGAAGAATTGGAATAAGGATTTTCTGAAATGCGATGCAGATAGCCCGTAGTTATGATTTCAACGACTATATTGGATGTGACGTTCATAAAACCATTAACCGAACGAGCCGAGCCACCGATACACTCCATTAATGTTCGCGGAATGGCCTTTTTGGTGGTCGCCCGAAGGCTACACGGCGCAGCTGTAAGCTGTAAGCTTAGCGGAAATGAAAATTTTCACGTGACGATGAAAACGTGGAACGAATTTGCTTCTCTTCTATGGTTTTGCATATATACACAAATCACTACCGTGATGTTTATAGAGAAATTTTTATTTTTGCACATTTTTGGTGACAAGCTATATATGTACGTGTACAAATAATAACGACCCTCATCATCTTTTAACAGGATTTTAATATATTTTGAGTTTTTTTTCATATGGTATGTTAGTACCGTGAAAAAAACTTATTCTTTATACATATTTACATGCTACGATGTACATAAAATATGTAAGTTATGAAATGTGAAATTATTAATACAAATTGCGAACGATTTTGTAATCTGTTTATATGTAAATGTAGCGATTTTCACGTTTAAATATACCTAGGTGCTTCACGTTATGAAAACTAAAAAATTTTGATACTAAGTACCTATTCTGGAGTGACGCACCCAAGTAAGTGAAAATGTAAAATGAAACGGGCAAGCGAAACTTTCGTTCCGGTTAGTATTTCATATGAATTTTATTGTATGAAAAATATTTTACAATTCAAAGAATTCATTTTTCAGTGGAATTGGTTAAGGCGATTGCAGCGGATGTCAGAAATTAAATTTATTAAGCCTGCATTCGTTCTTTACGCTACTTGCGGCTAATGCAGCATAATGTTTTTTTTTCAATTTAAAATATTTTTTTGTTAATTTTCCGCATAAAGCGAGACGCAGTCTCGGTAAATAGTATCAAAATATATATTTGACTGTCGCTTCATCTTACTTAGCTAATTTCGATGTTGTATTATTATACAAATCCCATGGAAACAACGTATTGTAACGTTTAACATTTAAGTTATAATGATTTCGAACCAAAATAACACGATTAAAGCCACAATAAATGTTGGTTTTAGAAACTACATAATATAAGGAAACTAGATTTTCGGCGTTAAGCCAATCTATCCATTTATGTTACTAACTTATTGATATCAATGACAATAAAAAGCCACAGTGGTGAATACCAAGTCATAACTAAGCTTGCCCTCAATCATGCTGGTCGTAAATTTCTTTACTTGCTTTTAAATACGCTTAGCTTAGCAAACTAAAGCCGAATTTATATGCATTTGACAACCTTAACAAAGTATCGAAGTTGAATCGATTTCTCTTCTTCCTAAGGAATGTATATGTAAGTATCTTATGTATATAACAATCACTTATATAAGT
This sequence comes from Aspitha aspitha aspitha, assembly GCA_018246895.1. NCBI lineage: Eukaryota > Metazoa > Arthropoda > Insecta > Lepidoptera > Hesperiidae > Aspitha > Aspitha aspitha. The sequence continues at coordinate 1,812 of DWGJ01000726.1, read as the reverse complement.
ATAGAAAGCATGGTTCTTCCTACTAAATATTCAATGCCAATAATTGGATATAGGGATAAATAAATCAATTAAATTATTCCACCCAATGCTTCGTCTAATGGCTCGAGTATCGGGAGTGTTTACCGACCAGTTTTCATGACCTCTCTTTCCTCCCTAGTATTTCGAACGTAGGGTATGCGAGGGATGAATAATTAATATATGTAAGGCTCAAGTTAATTTAGTTTACCACGATAATGATGTCAAGTTTTCGCGTAAATATTTATGGCATCCACTCCACAAGTTTACGTCTTATTTCAAATTCATATTTGTTTTATGTCCAACGACTTGTTTCGTCGAAGTCTCAAGTATAAGTCAAGACGATCTAAGTGAATTTATTCGTGTTATGTTGTTGATCTTGTGGGTATTTCGGTATCTAATTTAATTTATATTAAAATAGGTTGCTCGCTACTGCGTATGTCCGTATGTTGTTTCGGAGATTCTGGACAATTTGCGGGACCAACAAGTGCTTGCAACATGGACTCTGTAAAAATCCCATCCATCCATCAGGTTTCGAAAGTCCACTTAACTGCATCCGGTGCCGGGTCTTCTGAAACCAGTGGTACCTACCCCGCTATTTACTTTGGGTCATCAGACCGCCTGGCGACCTGTACTCCTGGACATAACAACACGTAGTCATAAATTAGAGAGTTAATATCAAATGAAATATTTGAGTGAATAAATACTTTTTCTCAATAAGCATAATTTTAAGGCAATTCTTCAAAATTACAATGTTATATTGCTCAATGATTTTAGCAATGTTATTTGATTAATAATCTCATTTAATCTAGTTGAGATGATTAAAATTATTCTCTCTTGTTTTATCAAGACTTCGTAAGAACTTCTTTTGTTAAAAAAACGATTTCCTTGAGTGCCTCTTTATTAAATACACACAAAGTAGGTGCCGGTGTTTCACACGAGAGGATCGTTCTGTGGGAATTGGGAGATAATGTGCGTACATTTACACGTCTGTATATAGGATGCTATCGTTCGTACCGAATCGAATGATTGATGTTGAATTGGAAGAATTTTGTTGGGCGTGTATTACTTATCTTACAGTTCACCGGGATACAAAGGCTATTTAATATTAATATTAACAATTGGGACAAGCGGGCAAAGAAAAACATCGTAAGAAAACCTGTGCTCCTTTGAGTTGTTTTAAAGTAGGTAGATATATAATATTTTCTTAGGAATGTGAAGTCTTCTACTCCATATTTGGCCAGCATGGTAGATTGTGGGCTAAAACCTTGACATTAATTGAAAATTGACATAAATATACACATCATTGTTCTGCATATGTATAGTGTTATGAAAAAGCGTTTTACTAGAAAATTATGAATTCAAAAAAAGCACTATTCTTTATTTTCACAGCGAGAAAAAATATTTTAATAGAAAGCGTTGTTTATTTACAAAACAAAAACGTACTTAGCGTAAAAAGCATGTGGAGTTGGTTGCATTCTAAGGGTGGTGTAAGCTCGTAATTAGGCCGCGCGCCGTGCCCATGATAAAGGGCCGTTGTAACCAAGAACAGTACTATAATAACAATAAGCTCAGTGTAAAATGTTCTCTACCGTTTATGTTGTAACTAGCAATGCTCCACGGTTTCACCCGCGTTATTTAGAGAACAATCTATTAAGTAGTACCACCGCCACACCTATTTCTGCCGTGAAGCAGAGCATTCTGTGGATGCCAGTCCACTTGTATACCAGAGGCTACCGTCTTAGTCCTCAAGAGTAGCACCGCATCTGTGATCGACTTTTGTTATGGTGTCTATTT
>DWGJ01000725.1:0-25972 GCA_018246895.1 Aspitha aspitha aspitha | reverse complement strand
AGACAACAAATTTCTGACAAATGAATCCACGAATAACATTTTAATAACATATCTTTGTTCTATGCCTATTCTTCCTCACAATGGGACCGAGGACAATTAGTCGTCTCGCCGAAGCCGTACAATCGTAAGCCGGTGTCAGACGCTGCGACGCCACTTTTATTTCATCGACTATGCCTATGTTAGTTCTGGTGCGCGTGAAGCGAGTATTGCTTGACAAATGACGATTTTCTGTAATTTGCGTAACACTCGCAACATATTATACGACTACTTTGGAAGCAACAATGTTTTGAATCGAAAAACTGACATTACATACCCGTTAAATACAAATTAAGCGTGAGACAACTTTTGTCAATTTAGTAATTTAAACAAAACATCTCCACAAATCTTCAACGAAGGAGCGTGTTGGTGTACACTGCAGGTCTGTGGCGATTTCCAAGACATTACATTTTTAACACCTTTTTTAAATGACATCATTTAATTTTGATTACTATTATATTATATTATTTCATGCATTTACGTAATCGGTGCTCAAAACCTTTCATAGTTCAATTTTTTTCAATTCAATTTCAAGCTCAAAACCGTTCTTAAATTGACATATATTGACAATATTCATGAAGTCATTCAGTAACAATGAATTTCGTCATTATATATGTACTTAAAATATTCCAAATAAAGAGACTATTAACACGCGGTGTTTTAACTATAGTTCCAATATAGCAAGGGAAGAAAGAGTCCCGAACTCATCGAAATAGCTCATTAAGGCGTAAAGGAACGCATGAGGCAGGCAGCGGTAATTGCACTATAAATTCAAAGGCAAGAGATGTAGGTTAACAGGTAAGGGATGACCCAGATGCAATTAGTCGTGTGATGACGTAGATAAGGTAGGCCTCAGTCAGTGAAGATGCGGATAATAATGATTCGCATGGGGTACAGCTACGATCGATGTATGGGCAATTTGTGAATCACTTGCAATGCTTTCGAATACAAATGTTACATATTGTTGCTGCAAAGAAGCGTTTGTAGTAAGTAGTAAAGCGAGCATTCCTATTATAAATCTCACCGATAAACCTAACATATTTGTTTCCCTTTTCAATTGTATGATATAAAGCTATTTTTCTCGGTATGTTGGTACATGCCAATGTCCAGACTTTGCTTAAGACAATACAATGTTTCCTGTTTTTCATTACGAAACATACATGCTTTAGCGTTAATTTAAACACACTGCTGTATTCTGCAGGCGTTATAACATATTGTGACGTACAGAACTAAGCTTGTGTGAGAAATCTCAGGACAAACTCGTAGTACAATCCAGCAATAGATATGCATATGTATATTCTACGTTTATGCATAGCTGAGAATTTCACATTTGAAATAATTGGTTTAAAAACAAAAATATACAATACATTCACATGCCTTTTTCCGTTAACAAATCGATCCTGAAAGCCATTGAAAGAAGTAGAATTCTCCCCTGAAACCTTACTACTGTTTGACACGAATAATGACAGGAATAGACGAGGCATTACAATGTAGGTGACAAGGGTTCTTACGATTTCATTACGTTTGTTTGTACACAGGAGTATTTAAAGGCATATAAATGAATAAATATTGGTAATATAATAAATATTGTAAAATATAAGCATGTCACTAAAGAGATTATAGCTTTTCTTGTATGCTTGCTGATTTCCATATGCATTTTAGTATGCACCTATCCTAATATACGTACATATTTTGTAGCAAATATCATAATTTAGCAGCTCACTTTTAAATAATCGCAGTGTTCTCACCTTCCTCAGAAAACTCGCAGTTGGACAGTTTCAGCTTTAACCTTAAAGCTGTTCCATACATAGGTGACACAACAAAATGAAGATATTATAGGAGGTGGCGAACGTAAAATAAAGTAAATATTTTAGCTAAATCCAACCTTAGCTTGCTTTGATTTTGATAGGATATGTAAAATGGGATAGGGTGTCTGTCACTTTGAGGCGACGTTTAAGAGCCATAATAATGTACGTTCACAAAACGCAGCTCAAAATGTTTTAACATTCACGAATGTCTCTGGCAGTATCTTCTCACGTAAAACATCACTACCATTTCAAAGGATACGGCTAGAGGAATAGAATGCGGCAGAGTGAGTAATGTTTCGTTATTTGAGGGAACGGACGTTTCAACTTTTACAGTTCCTACATGACTCAATGGTTCCAATCAATTTAAAAACACGATGTTCTAATTATGTACACGGAATATACATTATCATCAGTGGTGAATAGTTTTAGGTTTAATAATGAATGCCGAAAGTGATCTTGCAGAATTAAAAACTGGTACTAATTGTAAGTCATTTAAAACCAGTAATAATTATTTGTGTCTCGAATAACTGAAATGATTAATGTTGAATTTCCATATAATAAGTAAGATAGAAATTCCAAGTCGCGTATTCCAAGAACTTGAGTCCCATTCGAACTCCTCAAAAAGTTGCTATTTTCCCATCTTAAGGCTTCTAATATGGCAGTTCTTAGCGCCGTTATCGTTTGTTTGCCGCTGCGAAGCAAAATACGTCTCAACGTCTGAAAGCACTACATTATATCTACGGGTGTTCATCGTCTTTTGCGTACACTGGTGATGGGATGGAGTCGATGGTTTAATATTGAAATAATCGATAGCTTTAAATTATTAAAGGTATATTTTAGCTTATATAATATTAACCAGAAAAAACCTAATCGTCCCCAATATTATTCAAAATCTATTCAGTTTGTAGCTCCTACCTCAACACTATCATATTATTACTGTCATTGTTGAAATTTTTACCAGTTTAGTGTTGTTATCTATTCCGAATCAGCGCAGAGTATGAGTAGTTAGTTATTCCTAATGGTTTTGCATTTAGATTTGGAACATTTAACATTCGGCCTTGTTTTACTTCAATAGATAATAGTAAAACTATATTTGATTTACATATTTTTCGTTATTATCGATAGCTGTTCATAAAATATTTGGAAATCACTAGCAAGGAACAAGATACGGCACTTCCTTACACAGCGGATTTCTTTTTAATACTTCACGTTTAAACTCCTTGTGAGGAAAGCGGCACATGTCGCAAAACAAACTTTTGTATCTGCGCTCATCGTGCCAATGTTGTGCTTAAATAAATATTTAATTTGGCAAAAAATATTGTTTTCAATTTTGAACACAGATTAATTTCGGTACGTATTCATAAAACGACTTTCTTTTGGTTCTATATCGTTATTATAATTTATTTCAATTTTTTTGTGCGTTAATTTTAAAAACATCAATCAATTCATTTGCAAGTCACATTGTTAAGCAACTTCGACTTGGAAGTTAGTCTAAATTAGAGTCAGTTGCGTCCACATTGGTGCTAGAATGTTGACTAAATTATTCGAAACGGTTATTAATGTTTGTTCGTATAGTTTTTGTTAAGACGCAATAACAAAAACGCAATCTTGGTAAGGTTATTAATTACTCAGCATTCCTTTAAAATAATAACGATTCTATCAATACAGCTGTGACCATAATTGTGCACCCATTCACAATTTAAATACCAAATGAGGTTTTCCAGTTCCATAAATTTGACAATAGTCTTAAATAGTAATTGAAGTAAGCAATGATTTTTGCTCGTTTATATTGTAGGTACTGGGAATGTAAACTGCTCACCAGATACATATAATATTCGAGATTACTTCACTAATAAAGCAACTTAGCTTCAATTAGAAAATTGAAATAAGTACACGTAACCAAAGCACACTCGGACTAAGTTGTCGCAGCGGAAGCGGTGGGGCTTATTAAACTTTTTGATTTACGACTGTTCATTGTCTACGGGTTGGAAACACTGTCTTTTGTAATCCTAACGATTATGGTAAAAAAAATTCGACCCTTAAAGTATCAAGGACTTATTTGCTAAAACTAACATCTATAGATGCATTTTTTTGTTTGTAGTTTATTGTATTTCCGTCGTTTCCTACAGCTGCGACGAGTTATGTCTTCGACGCAGTTGTAACGATGACACATGGTAGTTGATTCCCTTCCGACAATTTAGCACAGGTATATCCCAAAATACCGGTGCCCGCAGAGTACCTGCAGAAGGTTAATGGACATGGGAAACCAATGTCGACTGTCCATCCAATCCTGATGCTAATCTTAGGCATGGCCAGCCGCGTTTTCCATTTGGCATTTATGAACTGCCGTATGTAACTTCCGCGCCTCCCTCTCACCTGGCATTTCCATGCATATATTTAAAGAACACTGCAAGGAAAACGTCCAAACTTTTTTCACCTCCTTTCCTCTTTCTTGAGAGAGTTTTTTGTAACTTTCAAACACTTACATAAAATTATACCTTCTATGCTCAACACAAAACTCGCCTACCTATGTGAGTTATATTTCAAGAAAAACTGGTGAAAAAAAATAAGAAGTAAGAAATATTTCTAGGCAAACGTAGGTTTCTTTCAATCCTGGAGCACCCCTTAGGGATGCTCAAGAGCAAGTACGTCTTCTGCGAATTAACTCCGGAACGCTGCGGCTGAAATTAAAACCAACCAAGTGCGAAATATAGAAATGTCAGCAGATTTTTGTCTCTGATGCTATATTTTCGCGAACGAAACTTCAAAACATTTGGTAACTGAATTATTGATTACAGAAATTTTTTTTACGATAGGGGGTTAAAATACGTATTTTAACGCAGTTTTAAAGCAAGTATTTCATATAGCAACCAAGTTGGTTCGGTAAAAACGCTTACATTCGAAGTAATCTGCTTTACAGGAGAAATGAAAGCGATCGTATCGTTTGAAAATGATAATTTGGGACAATTTCAATTGCGCCATTTTACTAACAATGCCAATGCCATGTAACCAGATAATTGATAATATAGACCTGGTAATACCAACAGTCGATTCGAATAAATTTTATTCCCAGTGGCGAATCAAACAAAGTTATGAAGGCCACCATTACTACTACTCGACCAACGGGCCGAGATTTATGATTTTTTTTAAATTCAATAACCTTTTAATTTTCTTGGATAAATGACAGACAAATTTTAATAGGTGGACAGATTTTGATTCCTCGCTCACAATTTTTTCTGATGCAGCTTTATTTCCAAATCGCTACAGTAGGTACATATAGGACATAAACTCTTCACAAAACACCAAGAAATAAAGAAAGAGGACGTTCAAAACGCATTTACACAAATTCGGATCCCCATACAATATTCAGGGGATCGCATTATGCAATGGGCCCGTAAGTCGCAAAATCAATATGGTCGTTGTACTGCGAAAGGTCTTCTTGGCGCTTTGTCATAAATATTTAACGAAACGCCAAGTTCTCTTCGTATTTCTAAGGAAAAAATATCTTTTCTGAATGTATGTCTGTTGTTTCATCATTACCAGATTAGTCGCTTCGGTAGCCCGCTTTGCTCTGAGTTATCAACATTATGAATGTAACAGATTACCTACCTTATTTTCATGTAACGTTTTCTGAAATATCGTGAATTGGAGATTCACTTTGTGTATTTCATTATCAATACCCTTCTATCTACGAACATATCTTCATCATAGTAGGTATACCTAGTTTTTAAAAGAAACTACCTTAGTATTTTTAAGCATTTTTAAAAGTGTATAGGTAAATATAAAATGCACAAGCCATTGAAATCTAAATGTTAAGTAATACATATTTACAATATTTACATAGACACAAATAACAATACTTTCTATCAAATCCCAAAACAAGAGGCCATAAAATACGTCAAAGGCAGAAGAACTACATATATAGAGCTGTCGTGTGATTTCCCTAGTGACGTCACACGAAAGTTGTCAAATTGGCTCTATCGTGTGACCTTGGCTTATTTAGAACGAACAAATCTTTAAGTGGATTGTGTAAGACGGCCTCTCGCCCAGCAGATGTACGGAGGGAGAACACTTGAGGGAATTTAAGGTTTCGTTACATGGAAAGCAATGTGTTAGTTTAAAATGAAGTTCTGCATCTTAATCAAAAGTTTTTAATTACTGACTGACGGACTAATATTGGGTTGTCTATTACTAAAACATACATACTCGTACATTATAGAACACCTTTATGACATTTCGGCATAGTTAAACACGGTTATTGATAATATTAAAATAATATTACATAGTATGTATGTAAATTAACCTACAAATTCCTAGTTAATTAATAATAAATATGAGTTTCATTGAAGGTGTAAATAAAATAATTAAATGGAGTAACTGACGCGTACAATGCAGAGTGCTAAATGGAAATAATTGTGCGAAATGAACGAACAAAATTACTACAGTAAACGGTTGGACGTATTAATGTGTGTAAATTACGGGAAATTTCGCAACAAATTTAGGTGTTACTAATTCTTAAATGCATCCAGCTGTATCATTAAACTGTGAATGCGGTCAATGTCGAACAAATAATAACTTAATTTCAATAGCATAAAAATTACTAACACCTTTATTTGATGTTTGAAAAGTAAAACATTACTGTAGTTAATTAAAATTAAATCGAAAATCAAAAAAATTCAGCAAGCGAAATTTAATGTCACAGTTTAATTAGGCTTATATTAAATAATAATAGTTTTTTAAAATTAAGACTCAGATAAATGAAAATAGATTGACGCTACCTCATCAAATTATTAAGCCAGAAGACACAAGTAAAATGTCGGCATAATGCAATTATGCAAAACTATGTTAAAAATGACATTATTCACCAAAAATTTATCCAGACTGCGGTTTTAACTAGCAACAGGGTTTTGACGTTATTTATGATGTCAATATTATATATTTAAGCGGCCCCATCGCACTGTCATCGCAGATTTACGTCTCTCCTCGTAAACCCAATAAGGATCGTTGGAACGTAGTACGGACGCAAATTCCCGTCTTCGGACTTTGTGAAATCTTAATTTAATTTACGAGAAAATAAAGGGAGGCTGAGTTAAACAGGAAGAATTTATAAGTGTTGAGAAACAATTCTCAGATGCTGGTGGCAAGTTCCCTAGAGATATTGCTCGCGACCTTGGCTCTAAGAATTCTTCCAGCGAGTGCGCGACGTTGTCTGAATAAACAAATCGGCGGGAATAAGAAACGGGTGGATTTTTTACTTCCACGCGAGGAGTATTGTTGTTCAGGAATTCTGTGTAAGTATTTCGTTGTGAACTAGTTCTGTATTTGGTGTGGACGGCGTTATCCGTTGGTAGTTTATGTTTAATGTTTATAGATTTTACTTTTCGTACAAATAAAAGAGGAAAACAAAAACAGTAACAAATATGTAATGTTGAACTCATTTCTGATACATCAGTTTATTCTGATTGAATCTTTAATATTGATGTATTTTTAGTAACAACGTTTTCATATAATTACATCCAGAGAAAAATACGAATATTATAACATTAAGAGGAGATACTATTGTTACTATTGCTTAGACAACTATTACTCTTTTTATACATTTTTTTTTAGTTAATACATTTACACACTTCAATAATACAATTGCTTTACAGTAATCTAATATCAGTATTTTTATAGTACATATATGATTCACAACACATCATCACCCTACAATTGTGAAGTACAATAAAGAGAAAAAAGCTTAATAACGGGCAAAGCAGCTAGTGTTCGCAATAATTACGCATCTTTGTCATCGGTTGCAGAAAGGCGCGAGCCAGACTAATCCATAACCGCACGGCTCAACCGGAACAAAAAAAATAAAAACACGCCTACAAACATTTACAAATGCATTTTATATTAATTGAAATACAGTGTAAATTCCAGTGCAACATGCGATGTTGAAGTCGTTGAAAGGGACTGCCAAGTGTCAAACATTGAGTATTATGACGTGATGGAGAAATATAGGGAACTTAGTCACGCTCGAATGAATTTGTTTGGATTAGATCTTACTAAAGCCGTCCAGTATTTACCTTGATGTATCGATCTCTTTTCATGGTAACAGTACCCCATGGTTTACCATTGAATTTATTTTAATGGCTCGTTAAGCGATGACTGGCTTTTCCCATTGAAATTTATCTGTCGGTTACGGTAGATTTATTTTTTGGTAGTTTTCATTTCATTCATGACGGTTCATATTACACGTTGGCTCCTACGGTCCTTGTTCAGCATGGTTATAATACTTCATAATTTTTCGCAATTGTGTTTTGGAAAACAGAAATGATTCGTTACAACATCGACCAATATTTATTACCGCTAATTCAATTTATACATCATTTTCAGCTTGAATTAAGTGTATTCATGGTCTCTAATTTCTCTTTTCTTTTATTTCCTATACCGTTCATGTTACTAAAACTATCCATATAAATATCATAGTGCCAGTTAATTTTTGTTATTATTTACAACCTTTTCTTATTTGATGTTAAAGCTACATAAATCTTTTTGGGTGTTTGCCTCATCTTATTTTGTTTTTATTATTTTTGTCAAAACGCGTTGAACTAATATGACGACCCGCGAGAGGGTTCGGCACATGTCAGATATCTAATCAATCATAGCTATCAGTTACAAAGCTTATTTATATACAAAGAGGGACGTTTACGTCAAGGGATAGATTTACATCAAACCGGGCTACAGCCAATATTTGTTACTTTCATTAGCTATGCTTCATTTATCATATAAATATCACTAATATTTTTTCTAAAACATACTTGGTTTCGATTTTTATGTTCATGTTTTAGAGGTACATACTCGTAGTCTTGACATAAATATTGTTACAAATAAAAACAACTTTAATATCACAAAATATTTTACAATATATTGGCGCGAAAATAAGAAACCACACACACATATAAAAAAGACAGATTCGAAATTCAAAAGTAATATATTGTTTGTTTTTCATTATAACAGTATTTATGGTCAGACTAAGTATAATGTACGATATTTTCTTTTTTACTCGTATATTTCAAAGACAGTTCTCTGGACTTCAACTGACGTTATAACTGTAATGTTCAGTTGCATCAATCAGTTCGTTGGATGCGTTTTGTACATTGGAAATATTAGATGGAATTTTTTATACTCAACTTACGATAATTGCTGCTACTAGTTACAATTTTATTCACTTTATTATGCTTACGTTAAATTTGGTCTGCATCTGTACACGTTAATCTTAACATAAGATAATCAAACTCGTTATCCAATTGTGATAAGTCTTTCGGCGTTTGCTTAAATCTGAAGTCTATATAGAACAGTATCTAAAGCATCAAATGTATATACATAGCAACTGAAGTCTGTATCGAGTTCGCGAGGATTAAGTAGCACTGTTCTAGATGGTTACGATAACGTTTGCATCGGACACGTTATAAATCACTGCGCTGTCATGCCGGCTTTGAATTCATGATTTTCATTCGATTAGCTGTCTATCGATCTGTATCAGGTATTGGAACAACTATAGTGTTTACAACATAACCCCGAGGATCGGTAACTGGAGATAAATAACTGTGGCAATTTGCTTTTGTATTCGTGGTATATCGGAGAAGTTATTAAAGATAACAATGGTATGTTATGATTGATTGTATTATACAGGACGGTGTAAAATATTTCTAGTGAGCTTTGGATATCTAATATGATTTCTAAATTTTAGAATATTTCTAGAAAATTTTTGTTTCAATCAGTATTTCGTTTTTATATTTTTCGATAACTCCCGATAGAATTCTCTGTAGTATATTCAGCTAATATCGAAGCGATACAACCGAACCACGTGACGTCACGCCACACACGTCGTCACAATCAAAAGGAGAATAAAGTCGGTGCAACCTCCCTACACGTTTTATAAGCGGCCGTATTAGGCAGGCGACGCACGTACGACATATTAACGTACACCGTGCGACAGACGTGACCGCGCCGAGAGTTGTATAGGAACTAGGGTGACTCGATTTAATAAATGCTGTTTTGTAGCAACACGTTGCTTTGTTGTTGGTGGTAATTGTACAACGGGTTCCGTGGTGTGACGTTGATGCCTTGAGATGTTATACTTGCTCACAGTGACATGTCTGTATTGTATTTCATTCTGTCTTTACCGACCTACCCAACTGCTTAAGTTGACCTCATATTAAGTTGCAGTAAGAAATAAAATAGGTATACATTAACATTAACATATTTAGATCTATTATCTACTGACGTATATAGAAAACCTAAATTATAATTAAACTATTTAGTATTTCCACTTACTATTCTACAGAAAGCCTACATTTAATATCTTGGCGCTTCTGTATTTGGGAACCGGTGACGCACTTTCCTTAATAGGTTATTCTGTCCACGTCATAACGACAGGCGGCATTCGTAACTCTTATACCGAATCGACCGTCTCGATCGACTGTTTCGACTAATCTAACTAGTATGGATATGCCATCATTTACTTGGTACCTTAATCGATTGTCACGTCTGGTACCGTCTTAGCGTCTTGTGGGGCGGCCGGAAGAGGATGCGGCCCGCTTTTATCGGCTCCTGTTGTCAATGTTGTTTTAGGCCCGGCCCTGACACACGAAGACTGACGGCTGACGTCGACGCGAAGTGATTTTGACAAATTGATTACCGCTCGTTTATGTGCCCCTGGTATTTAAAGGTGATTTTGATGCTATCGCTTCATTTCTAAACTTGGGAATAATAATAATAATCCATTTTTCAAAACTTTAAAATAAAATTCCAAGTAAAATACTTTTCATAACGAAACTTCGTCCGAACGAAGTTTTCAGGGCAGTGTTCTTTAAAAATGTGTTACGAGCTACGAGATTATAAAAGTGCTTTTCATAATAAATAGACCATGAAAGAGATAATTTGGTCTATGTAATATTTATGTTCATTAGGTTGTCATTGTTTGCTTGGCGATAAAAGAAGTCATTAATTTTATATTGGGACTACCAAACATTCAGATATCCTTTCGGAAGTAATTTGTAGCTTTACTAATTTATAATGGAAGTACTGGATTATCCATATTTATGCAAAAGACGTTGTTTAAAGTTGCGTCTCATGAAACTATTATATTATTATACAAAGAGGTCATCATTCTGTCCCTGATTCCGCTAAATTACCGCCACGTAAAAGATCTTAACAGTTTCATAGGATGTGTTTTTGATAAATGATTATGATAATAATATTGTACAACTTAACATATTGCAATATTTGTATGGCATATCAACCATAATTACGAGGACCCACAAGTACTTGCTGTTAATCCATTTTGACCTATTTATGGGGAGATTCATATTTAAAGTCAAGAGATTGGCGTCGTTCCATATCGACTCTTCTCTAAACAAGTCCTCGAAAAAAACACACTGCCAATTTCATAAACCTGCCTATCTTTCTATATATCTTCGTTATCACACATTCAGTACAGATTATTTTAAGTACAAACTAAGCCTACACCGTTTGCTCCAACTTGACGCCCACGCTCCCAATTTTCTAATTAAGTTCCACAAGTCTCGAGTTAATATTTGGAGTCTCTGATTAACTGTGAGTGGATGTCTCCTTGTTACGTTTTATTGTGATATTTGTCGAGCTGCCAAGTAAGTAAAGATAAAAATTATATGCGACTTACTAACACATTTTCCTTTTTATGTACTTTGGACTTTTGACAAACTGTGTTACATTTGCGCTGTACAATATTTAATAAAAATTAAAGCACAGGAAGTAGCTATAGTGATGGTAGTATAGCAATGAAAATTTTACAATTTCTTCTATAAACTAGGTGCCTACTTCCATTTCAATAATCTTTCAGATTATGTAATACAAAGCAGAAGTGCTCTGTATCGTATATGATTCGAACAAAATATAACTTAGCAATATTACTTTTAAATTTAAAGTCAATTTATACATATAATTTCAACTTATACAAATCAACTGTCAGTAAATAGACAGATTTCGAAACACAAACGTAATTAATAATAACAAGTACATTTTGTATCACAATTTTTTTCTATTCGAATGTACAAAAATTGTACCGGCTAGGTCTGTGTACAGTTTTGTACACACAATTGCCCCTTCAAATCGTACGAGCCCGCGATGACGTGGGATGATTTACGTATATCTGTCTCTCTACCTATTGTTATTCCCATATTGCTTACAAACCATATGCCTTTTGTATATTTCGGCCTTCAGCAGATATTCGCATGAAGTGTATAACACATTAAATTTAAAAGAATGAGATTTTTGCTACAAATATTTATTTCGTTTCATATAATATAATAACAATAAGGACCACACGCTGAACTCTTTGTTTAATTATGCTCAAATTAAAATAAAAAAAGTATGTACATAGTGCAGTATTGTCCTATCAAACTACGAAATACCAACATACGAACTACTCGGTCTGTTGAAAACTATAAGAAACCAATTACGTCACACTCAGAGCTCACTTTAATAGATTCTTTTTAAACATGCTCCACTTCAATCGCTAAAGTAGTAATAGAAAAGCCCTGAGCTTGATGGATCACTTCATACTTATTAGTGAACGTAGGTGATTAAATCAGAAAAGTAATATAACTTCCAAAGGTTTACAAAATTGTTCGTAAGTCTACAGATGGAAGAGAGAGTGCCATTACTAGTCTTAAAAAATAGCATATTTTTGTACATTAAATAAGAAAACGGCACTAATAACATTTCGACAAGCATTTGTAGCGTACTCACATGTATACAGATATCCACAAACATACACTGATTTATTCACAAATACGGCATTACAATTTAAACATAACATTCAAATCGGAAAATATTTAGAATCCATTTACTCATACACATGCTCTTTATTTTCTGAGTGAGAAGTAACTAGATTGAGGGAGAGTAATTTTATTGGCTAGTTGGTTTAATGGTTATTAACCTTGACCGTTGAATCGAAGGTTATGACATAGCTCGACTTTCCCGCCCAGCATAAATATGTACTTGTGTAATTACTATGAGCATTTATTTTTGGTTTGGGTATAAAATTACCTATATAAATATGTATTTATATATGTGTATATACCTATATATTGAAAATATCAGTAAGATGTCTTTTACGAATTCGATGGTTTTAGTACACAGAAGTGTTCATAATTTTTTCACAATGCAATTTTGTATTTTATGAAGAACATCTTGCTTTATTTTGTGAAAAAAAAAACGGAGATTAATTTGAAATTGCCTTATCGGAATAATTGTTGTAGCATCAAATGAATAAAAGAACTACAACTAAGTAATTATTTGAGTTTACTAAATCTTTAATTTTATTTGTGTCCTCAAAGTCGCGTCTGAAAAGAACTAATTTTAGATTATGAAGATTGCTAAAAAGTTTTTGTACATCTCTTAAACTAAGCTTAGATGAGATAACGCAGACAGGAATTCCTTATCCTGTCAGGGGTAGTTATAAATGATCTGCAGCCAACCCTTCCAAAGCTTTTAGACCCTTGTTTTGGGAACCTTCTTGTTTCACCCAAAAACCTCAGCGAAATATTACGCGGGACCTTAACCATAGCAATTTTAAAGATATGAGTAATTTCGGGTCTTTGATGTACCCATTAGTAAAAGATGTATGGCGCTTGAAAAGGTCGCGCTCCTTAATTTACGTCACTTAAATGCGTATGTGCCTTAAGCTAATGTTTTGTTTTTATATACAATTGTTTTAATATTATCTAGCTTATTGCTTTACTTATTAACGTTGTGCGGGGCCACATACTAGTGGTTACCAATTACTTAGCTCTCAGAGATGCGTCCGTAAGAAACTTCGAGCAGGACAAATACTAGATTCTACATATAATTATACTAAATGCCCTTTTTTAATATTCCTAACTTAATAAATGTTACCAAATCAACAAATCACTTTCCGTTAATTAATAATAAAACAATTTACTGCCTCTAACAATCTATTCCTATAATAGGTACCGTGCGAGTCATTAGTGGATGTCCATACAACCGCCTGCTCATTTGTTGGTCTGTTTAAATAACAAAATTATTCTGTTGCATAGTTAAAATGAGACACTCAAAAAATCTGTAGTGAAACGATTTTTTGTCTACGAATATGAATAGTTATATACAACCTATCTTAAACTTCATTAGGATGGACGCATTCCATTACCAAAACTTTATCATCAGACTTTGGATAACGCCTCACTCGGAGGATCCACACCATCCATCACAATCAGCGACTCGTATAATCGCATTATTCATAATTTGTACACTTTCACGGCGCACTATGAATAGCGAATAGCGCGCGATCAATCACTGTGACTCCGTTTTAAAACGTGAGTACTTTGAATAAAAAATATTTCGAAAATGTTCACCGGATAATTTCCATAACAAGAATTTTTTTATCCAAAGATTCGTCTGAAACATAATTATTTCAAGATCAACTTGAACAGCTACAAGTTGCCTTCCGTGAAGTAACAGAAAGTTCTTACATTAATTTCTGTAGAGTTAACTCAGTGACAGTCGAAGCGTGAAACTCACCAACACGCCTTAAGCATTCAAGGCAACAACGTACCTGAGGAGGAAAAAATAAAAAAGATTAGTCGAAACGTAACAAATGCAGTGACCTACGTGAGGTGAAAGAAACAAACAAACGGGCGGATTGTCGGTACAAAAAGAAAAACGATAAATTTTGTTAAAACGCTAGCAAAAACCACGGTACGTTAGGTAAGGGGGACTGTAAATGGAGCGATTGGTTTTGTATAAGGCGACAATAAACGATAGATTTTCTTAAATAAAATAACCTTATGCCTGGTGCATATACACTAATATATGTGCAAGAATACATATGATACTGAGCAATTAATTTGTCTAAAACGTGTCCAAACTTGTATTTAGTAAAAAATTTGGTGAATTTGTTACTTAATAGTTATTATAAGATTTTTAATATTCTGCTCAGAGGTTACATGTTACTGTTGGCCCATGTATCTAATGAGAAGGCTTGAAGCCATCATACACTACTACGTTGGCTAACTGCGGGTTGGCATGCTTTATACACCGTAAACAATAGCACGGAGAGCTCTAAAATGTGCACTTTTCCTTACATGTTTTCCTTCACCGTTACGGCAATTCATGTTTATTTCAGGAGCATGTATGAAGAACAATAAAATCGTGTAATCGCAAGACGAATCGACATAGAGAGTCCGGTGTTCCGGCCACCGGCAGCGCAGTGAATAGCGGCTCTGTGCTAAAATTAACCTTCGTTCCGGAACGCATAAATCGACCCAAACTCTACATCGCTCTTCGTTACCCGCTACTTGTGCGATTTTTTCAGGACTCTCACGTACTTCGAGCTGTTTCTTGTTCATTTATTTGTGTCCTGAATAAAATGGAATTCTATTAAATCACAGGCACTTTTGATTATGTAACGACAGTTCTTAAATGCTTTCATTATTTTTATTTTCTGTATAGGAATCTGTAGGGACTATGTGTATAATGTTTATATACTCAGATGGCCAGTTATTATATTACGGACTTATAACCTTTATTTACTATGAAACAAGAAAAACTGTTAAGATCTGCTTGTTTTATAAAATGTGTATGGAGTACTATAGTATAAACCGGCTCACAAACTACACAAATATTTGTCTTGGGTGGAAATCGAATCTACAAAAGCCTGCCCCATAGTTAGGCTTACTGACCATCGAAGCAAGTTAATAAAATGACTACTAACTGAAATAAACACTTGACAAAATTAAAGCAAGTACTACAGAAATACAAATCTGGTATCATAATTATCCTCCATGGACAAATATAAAGAGCGAATAATAATTCTACACCAAGACTGTAGAATCCTCTAAAGGCTTTTAGATTATCCGCCTCCTAACTAACAATAAAACCACAATGAAAATAACTCAAGTTTACAACAGTGCAATGAAAACAAAGTTAAGTTCCACTTGCGACCGCGGTGTCTCCGAAGGGTGCAATCGAGCCGGTCGCTTTCGCATCGGACGTCCTCACGACCAATTAGCTCCGGCGTCGCGTCGCATAAATTGTATCAAACTGCTTTACTCCACACTGTGCTGCTCTTTATACAAGCTAAAGATACTAGATGTGCCATTTTCACTAATCTTTTCTCGAGCAACAAGTGCAATAATTCAATGTATGCCGAAAAATATTAGGAATTTATTAATACTATTGAATAATAATGGCTTTCATTATTATGGATTTCATTTAATAAAATAACTATTGTAACTAAATATTTAATTCATTCAGAGATGTGCTCTATAGGAAAAGCGGTCACTTGTGACGTTGATGCTCTCTTCCGATAAAAAGTATTATGCAAAAACTAGTTAAAAATTTAAACGAATTGCAAACTGGAATGTTTTTAAATTGGTAATGTGGTGCATCAGTTTGCAAAGTATTGAGTATCTACAAGCTACAAGCAATTTTTTGTTACATCATCTTGTACATCTAGATCAGTGTCCTCACAAAGTTCCAACACTACCAAGAGTTCATTATCACAAATAAAGTGAAAGAGCTCTCTGTTTTTATTGTTGGAGTAGAAATGTTCAGCTTTCACACTACAATCCCCGGGATTAACGGTAACTGTGTCAAGTGGACTTAAAACGCTATTCCCCGGTAATCCATATTAATTACGAAAATCTGATTACACGATATTTCCTACATTCATGTATTCGCGATAATACGTTTTGCCATTTCCGACTATTTCCTTCAGAACATATTTACAGCTAGTTAATTTGCACGAATAAACGCGATAATAAATATTTCTTTTCCATAATAATTTGCAGCATAGAAACATATTTCTTTTGATATGTTTAGTTTCACGGAAACCCCACAGGTAGTACAAATTGAATGTTGGTAAATTACATGTAAAGGTCATTTAACATTACGTTGTAGAAATTCTATTCAATTTAAAATCTATACGGAAATCATAAAAAACAAGTTGCAAAAACACAGAACGTCCAAACCACAAACGCTTTGTGGCACACCACTCAGAGATCTGAAACATTTAAAAAACCTAGTTTTGGCACTGGACCTGGATTTAAGTTTATTTATCCCTCTTTACAGAATGCTATAATGTCACGTAGCATTGACTTTGTTTGGTTGTTAACGGGCAATTGACATTTAGCGTTTAGTAACTGATTTAGAAATAGAAATAGAAATAGAAAAGTTTATTTATCTGAATAGGCTACATCAGCATGGACACATTAAAATATTATACAAACAAAGTCAAAAGAATAACAATAACAATGAACAAAAATATAAATAAGAAAGCTTTTACAAAATAAATAAATAAATATATCTAATATGAATTAATATAGTGTAACATGTGTAGCACTACCCGATAAAAGGGCACGCACTCAGTGTTGCCGCGGCGGACCGCGGCCACTGATTTTCAGTGTGGCCCTATTTTCCGTGTAGTTCGGACAAGCGGTTCCAGCTATAAGTATGAATCACAGTAAATAAATACAAGAACCTCAACCCTACAATTACATATAACAGTATAAGACAACAGAAAGAAACTACGACAAAGACTTTCATGCTTATATGTACTATTAACATCATAAGAAAAAATAACAATTAAAAATAGAGAAACAAATTTAAATAATTTACATAAATTGGTGTGAGTGTAAACAAATAAAAAAGTAAAATGGATACCTGGGCTACAAATATGTACAGTAAGTATGATGGGTAAGTATGAGGGGTAAGTACCTATTTGCGCTACTTGTGTGCGTGAGCGTGCGTGTGTGTGTTTGTGTGTGTGTTTGTGTGTGTGTGCGTGTGTGTGTGTGTGTGTGTGTATGTGTGCGTGTGTGCGTACGTGTGTCGGGGGGTGGAAAGTTGTATATGAGTGTGTGTGTGTATGTGTGTGTGTGTGTGTGTGTGTGTGTGTGTGTGTGTTTGCGTGCGTGTATTATAATGTTTTCTGTATGTTTAGTAAATGCTGTTTGTACTTGATTTTAAAATTTCCTATGGATTTCAGGTCACGGATGGGTGGGGGCAGGTTGTTCCAGCATTTTGTAGCGCTGTACTTAAAGCTGCCGCGAAATGCCGCATTACATCGAGCCAGGTACACAAGTCGGTAAGTGGAGCCTCGGGTTTTGTGATACGTATTTACATCCTTTGCCCAGCGCAACTTGTTATATAGGTAAGGTGGACATTCGTGTTGCACAATACCGAAAAGGAGTGATGCGAAATGTAACTGTCTACGATATTTCATTTTTAGGGTGTTATTATTATTTATATAGGGTGTTACATGCGCACGAGCTGGTATATTAAAACAGAACCTAGCGCAAGCGTTCTGCACACGTTGTATTAGGTTCTGCGAGCGTATTAACAGTCTTGGACCTATCACCGTATCGGCATAATTAAATTTTGAGAGTACCAACGCATCACACAGCCTTACACGCAAGTCGGTACCGATATAATCGCGAATTCTGTATAATACCTTTAATCGATAAAAACAGTTTCGTGCTACGTTTATTACATGATTCTCAAATCGTAAGGATTCATCCATGAGCACACCTAGGTTACGCGCTTCGGTTACCCTTTCAACCGGTTCACCATTTATAATGACATTGAGATCATGAGCTCCAATTTTCTTAATTTGATTTTTCGTTCCAGTCACCAAATATTTTGTCTTTTGCGCATTTAACACCAAAGTATTACTATTAGACCATTCATAAATGCGTTGCAAATCTGCATTTAATTTTTCTACTGCTGACCTAGTCTCAGATGTCTTAAAAGATATGTATATTTGTAGGTCGTCGGCATAAAGGTGGTACTTACAGTGGTGAATGCAGTTAACAACGTCGGCACTGTACAAAATGAAGAGCAGAGGCCCAAGTATCGAGCCTTGGGCCACTCCCCTGCCTATTTTTCTACTGGAGGATAGTTGTTTCTTAGCATCGTTATGCCGCTCAAGAACTACGCATTGAGAGCGATATTGAAAATAGCTATCGAACCATTTGACTGCTTCACTACTCAGACCGTAGAACGCCAACTTGGAGAGGAGCAGTGGTATGTTGATACAGTCAAAGGCGCGAGTAAAGTCCAGAAGAACAAGAATAGATGCCTCTCCAGTAGCCTGGGAAGTGAGAAGATCGTCAACAATGTCGATTAATGCTGTGGTAGTACTTCTTTGCCGCCTGAAACCAGATTGCGTAATTGGTAAAATGTCACTCGACTCAAGAAAGCTCTGTAGCTGATTGCAAGCAATTTTTTCTAATATTTTGGATGGATTAGGCAGAATACTTATTGGCCTAAGGTCTTTGTAGGAAACTGGGTTGTCTTTCTTTGGTATAGCTTTAACCAACGCGTGCTGCCATAAGAAGGGAAACGTGCTACTGGTAAAAGACGTGTTGACAATCTTTGTAAGCAGTCCAAGCGATACTGGTAATGTTAATAAAATCATTTGGAGCGATATACCATCAGCACCCATCGCGTTTGAGTGTAGGCTTTTTATGACTTTAGCAACGTCTGCATCTGCTACCTGATGAAAGCTAAACGATGCTAAGCAATGTTTATTAAGTTCATGGAACGTAATGTATGAGAGTGGCGCGTTTCTTTCTCCGGGAACATCCAGGAAGTGATCATTAATTTGATTTGCATCGCATAAAGGCACAGGAAGAGAAATATCACTTCCCGTTCTGGTGGTGACATGTTGCCTTAAGTGTTTCCACATAATGTGGGGCTTAGATAAGTTATTATTAATATAATAATTAAAATATGCCACTTTTTCCGACTGAAGTGCATCCGTGACTACCTTTTTAAGTTCCCGGTAATAACACTTATGTGAATCTATTCCGGATTTGCGTGCCCGATTATGCGCTTCATTCCGCGTTTTGATCATATGCCTAACATTATATGTGACCCATGGATGGCGTTCCTCTTTAATAAATGTAGTTTTATAAGGAGCATGTATATCAAATAATATTATCATGTTATTGGTAAAACGGAGGGTCATATCATTGACATTATCACAGTTTTGTTCAGTCTCCCAACTCATAGAGGCTGAGTCTTTGTAAAATTGGTCCAAAGCGATGTCATTCAAGGGTCTGTACATACATATCTTACGATATTTGATCTGTTTTAACGTACTTAACTGACATGATATTAGTGAATGACTACTTAATTCTTTAATATATGTAACCCGCACTTTAGTGACGCTAGCGTTGGTACAGATTAAATCTAGGAGAGTTTCACTGTGCTCCGTGAAATGCGTCGGTTCATCAACTTGTTGCTTCAGGTTGGTCAATCTAAGAAATTCGAACACTGCTCTCGTATTAATATGGTTTGTGTTTATCAAATCGACGTTAAAATCACCCATTAGAATGGTGTAGGTATGCCATTCAAATGACGACAACGAATCCATCAGGGCGTCCAGAAATGTTTGCAGACACAACCAGGGCGGGCGATATGCGGTGCCTACAATGACTGACTTACCCTTTACGTTCATACTTAGCCACATCTGTTCCACTAACTGGGATACAGGATGAGCTAGGGCGCGCACCCGCAGACCTTCACGTATATAAAACCCCACGCCACCGCCTCGAGCGCGCACGGCAGCCGGGCGCGGTGTGTGCATCAGTCTATACCCGGGCACGACGGGGGCGCGCCGCTCCTCACCTTGCTTCAGCCAAGTTTCGTTGATCGCCATGATATCTACGGCGCTGTCCAACATAGCGGCAATAAACTCGTCATGACCTGACCCCAATGACCCTGGATTAATAAAACCAAATTTCATGTTTTTTGACTTACTATTCATAATCTTGTAAATTAGTAAAATAATGCGTTAGGGTAATACTTGTAATTGTAATGTGTTTAATGATAATGTAGTTTATGTGTACTCCTTTTATACTAATTAGATAGTTCATCGAATAGCATGGAAGTATTTTATTGAATAAGATATAATAACGATAGTGAAGTGTAAATAGAAAGGTTTCCTGACAGTAAGCGCTTGAGAAGTCCGTATAACGCAGCAAAATACGTATCTCACACCAATTTATCAATAAATATCGTAATAATATAGAGAAAAAACTATTAAAAAACATAATACAATCTAATAAAAACAATTTTGTACACTGTAGATTAATTACACGAGTAAAGGTGCGGGTCAAAAAGACTTGTACATGAGCAGTATTGTAACTGATATGTACACAATAGCTGTTATGTGGTTTTGTTATTAGTAAGGATTTTATGAATATCAGACTCAACACGTATACGATGCGATGGGGAATCAGAGTCTCGCCTGGCATAAACGCGCCCGTCCCGCGTCCATACATATCGCCATCCCTGCGTGCGCGCCTCCTCTCGCGTTCTAAGAAAAAGCTGCCTGTTGAACCATGTTAGTCGTTCGTTTATGTAGAAGCGGCGCGGTGAGTCACCGCTCACGATCCCCGCCGTATCGACCCCGCGGCGAGATCGAGCGGCGCGAAGTAGTTGCTCGCGGAGCGTCCTACGTTGTAGACGTACGACGAGAGTGCGGGGGCGCGGGGCGTTGCCACCGTCTACACTACTACGCTTACCTCTTCGTTCTACGCTAATTATTTCGCGTTCTTCAAGAGGCACCCCAACCTTTTGGGCGATCAGAGACACGAGATGTGTTGGACTTTCATTTGGGAGTTCCTGTATCCCCGTGATCTCTACGTCACACCTGTAGGATTCTTGGTCGCGCTCATTCATTCGGCTTTCGATTCTCGCAGTAACATCTACGCCAACAGCGACATTTATTTTAGCTTCTGCTTCGGACAGTCGCTTCGTAATTAAAATAACTTTCTCCTCTACTGAGTTCAGGCGATTATTAAAATCGGCAATAGTGGAATTTAGCTTAACTACTTCTTCTCTAAATGTGGTAAATTCCGATCTACAGGTTGACAACTCTTGCGCCATATCTGTTAATTGGTTTCGCATTAACTTTATTTCTTGTGCCAGATTAGCGTCGCCGAACGCATCGCAAAACTCAGTGTCAGTATTCCCAGAGCTACTAGACTGCGGTGTTGTGCTCTTGCACTGCTTGCTTTTACAATTCTTGCACTGCCATCTAGCGGGAACGCGGCCATCCGTGCTCATGTTTACACACTGGCGATGAAACATTACTGCGCAGGTAACGCATTTTGCGCCATCTGACGGAGAAAACTTTCCACATACACCACACTTATTGACCATGTTACTAATCTATTGAGTGGTGATTAGTAACGTAAAAACAATTGCAATGACAGTAACTAGATGGCGCTGCCTATTATAACAACTGAGTAAAAAATGTCGTAGGCGGCGAGAATAAATTATAATTTTATAGTTATGTGCAATCACTATTATAGCAACTGATAATTGACGCAAAAAGACACTTCACTGTTTATCTACTAGAAGTAGGGATAGTCTTTAAAACACCATCACAATTTGTACTCTTGTTGTTAAGGTGACTTGTCGGAACAGCTGACTGTCGGACGGATGACCGCTTTAA
The DNA here is from genome assembly GCA_018246895.1 of Aspitha aspitha aspitha. Lineage (NCBI taxonomy): Eukaryota > Metazoa > Arthropoda > Insecta > Lepidoptera > Hesperiidae > Aspitha > Aspitha aspitha. The sequence goes on along the minus strand of DWGJ01000725.1, from coordinate 3,616 downwards.
TTTAGCAATCCAATGCACTAGACACTTTAACACTTCAAAATTATTATCGTAGTACACACGCACGACTATACTGTCCAGATTTACACAAAATCAATTGCATATAAACGCAGTATATTAATTTTAATCGCAGGATTTCCGAAAAACACGTACTGTCACGACTGACCGAACTACCCGAAAAATACGCATAATTTACTTCTGTGTTCGCATACGAATATTAATATTGAAGTTCCTTCCGAGCACACGTCAAGGGCAAAGTTTTGACATCGCCGTATTCCCTTAGTTGAGGCTCCGAGATTGGGAACGGCAGGCTGCTACCGATACAAGAAGTTGCGAGGTTTAAATTGAGCTGAGGTGTGTCAGACACATCCTTGTGTCCGAATTGTGTCTGGTGGAGTGACTACTGCTATCAGGTTCATGTTTCCTTGATACAGTTAGCTTAAATAAAACGGTTTCGGCAAACTATAAATAAATTTAATTTGTTGATATTGTTGAACCTCAAGCACGCCCAATTTGAGAATTATCTTTGAATTTACAATTTCAAATATAGATATAATTGAAACAAGATGGAAATTGAAAGATAATCACTAATTTTATTGTTAAAAGAAATAACTGACGTTTGATAATCAATTATATAAAAAATACCCAGTTTCACTTTACAATAGAAAAAGCTATTATTATGTATTTTAGTCGTTATTCGTAGGGTTCACTCGCAAAGCCCTTGGGCTGTATCGTTTCTGTAACTATCTTTACTTTGAACTGAAATGACTTCTTTCTTTTTATCTTCAGTTTATTTGAATAGTGGTGGTAATAGTTTATCTTTATAGTCAACGTTCAGACGAAAACAAAGAGACTATGTATAGCTGCCGTAGGTACATCAAGGTAAATACTAGGCCATAACTCATGTTAATTTTGACTACACGTGTACAAATTATAGCGTTAGCGGAATTTTCGCTTAGTTAGCGGTGCGCCGGAATTAGATTTGATATCCAATTAGAATAATCACAAACCCACATATGTTTACCCGTGTATAACGTAATGTCTGCAAATCGTAACCATTTGCAGTGCTATTTTCGACCTTGTGGCAGTGAACAAAGATGTCATTGTTGTTCGCGTTTGGAATGCTAAAACATGCACGTCGATCATTGTATTGAAATCAAGCCGGCGAATTAATAATTCATGAATTATAGATGTTTAAATGTTATTATTAATAATAGAGAGACCCTCTGGTTCACAACGGGTTAGGTAAATGGAACCAATCGGTATATATCTATATTCTTATAGACTTGGGGGCGTCTTCCATATTCATCGCTCTTTGCGTTATTAGATGTACATTTTTCTTCAACAGATTCATATTTTACAGCTCTATTATTCTTTCTTGTTTCCTGGCACGTTGTTTAAATAGTGATTGGTGTAACTCCACCTCCAACTTCCGAGGTATAAAGTTCGAATGCTTAACACCCATATCTAGGTCCGCAAAGTTATATGCGAATTTCAACTTGGAGAATTAGCGTATAAATATAACATTATCAAATAAAATAAAACTCTACATTAAAGAGTCATTCAAATCAATTTACACAACATGAATAATTAAAATTACTCTAATATAACAATATGTCTTGAAGTATTAAATAGGCTTAAAAGTAATTTAATTCGAATGTAAAATATCATGACTTGATTAAGTATATCAAAACTCAAAGATAAGAGCTCAAAATATACGCTTCAAAAACAAATTCGAAAACAGCACAATCCACACCGATCTATATTTGAACAAATTATGTAAATAATGATTGTTTGTTTAACTTTGAACCTTACGTTTCAAACAGAAAGCCCATTTCGAAATGTTCAGAGCAGTTTAAATAATCGAGTGTCATTTGAATTTAGCTTTGCTGTAATTGTTTGTAATATGATTGTATCGTGCGCCGAGTGACTGTTGACTTGCCTGTTCACTTTACCTTGTTATGTAGCGTTAGTAATTTGTAAATTATATCGCGATCTCAACAGCATTTTTCTAGCCTGAAGTTTGATGAAAATAAGTTTGTTTGTCGTCAGAATTTAAGGTGTAATTATTGGAAATGTCAAGATACTAGTTTTGTTTGGTCTAACTATGTATAGTGTTGTCTAGTCTTGTCTAGTCGATTACAATCTGAATCATAGAATTGTAATTTAAATACTAGTTACAAAAACATGTGAAATATAAAAATACATACTTTTAAACATAGATTAAGTTTTCCCAAGACCACAGACAGTTTAACGAATTTGGTGGCTTAGTATGAAAACGAGTAGAAGTGGTTATTGTCAACAAAAGTTTGTGTATTATAATAATGCGCTAAAGCAGTTGAAATAAAAGTTTCCACTTGTGAAGTTGTCAGGGTTATACAAACGGCATGTTGACGATGGCCAGCGAGCATTATATGAATTAAAAAAGTTTGTAAAAAGTTGAATTGTTCTTTTTACGTGCGCTGCGGCAAATCGCAAATGATGTCATCCTTACTGGTATACCTTTTGGAGATTTCATGACTTATATAGTACTTTCTACTACACAAAAAGGGGTGAAACCACTATATCATGTACAATACGTATGTATAGCACGCCTCTCGCTCTAGAGATACATAGATACCGTGTATCTCAACATTTCTCAATACCGGAGCCTCAGTGAAATTACTTAAAAATCTGTGACTGTAACAAGTTAGAAAAATGTACTGTGATTCTCAAAGCAATCACTACACGAATATCGAATAACTAATTTATTTTCTTCAATTCCAATTTGATCGAGACGACAGTTTTGATTACAGCTACATAGTAATCCCGTCGCTACCTACGTATGTAGAAGCTTGTTTACTTTCATCACAGAATCCACGTTAATATGAGTAGAACGCGATACTGTGTTCAAGGGCACACGTTTAATTACAACTTGTGATTACGTTTCAGATATAATAAGATTTGTTTCTGAACATAATAAGTTCAATTTAACAACGACCAAAGTACTTTGTATACAGTTTGTACTGAAACTCTTCATGCTTCAACCGTTCCTAAGCTATACTATTATTGAGATAAAATATGATCTTCTTGTAAACTTTTGAGCATAACTTAGTGTTTTAAAATGTCATTATAATCTAGTACTTACTATATATGAATTAGTTAGCGGTTTTAAGAAAACAGATATTTTGTAAATACAACTTTGTGAACTTTTTTCTTCAGTGTTTGGTTTAGGATAACTTTAGAAGTAGTAAATTTAAACTCTCTATTTAAGTGGAAAAGTGTCATGAGCAAACTAACCTATCTGGTAGATAAATAAATAAATGAAAATGTACAATAGTATAAGACAGAATAAGAACAATCCAAATAAATTACTAAGGCATATCGCAAGCAGCGTTAAAATAAAGTTTTTTAAACTTCAACAGTTTTAAAAGTAATATTATAAAGAGGCACTCAAGAGAATAGCGCGACTTTCTGAAATAAATTATACAACTTGTGAAAGTCGTCATGTTTGTGGAGACATGAAGACGTGCACTTAGTTCGTGCTCGCATGACGGTTATTATGTAGAAGAGAAATGTGATAGATGATGGTATTTCTTGGTAATAATTTACTTAGAAAAACAATAGATGAGAACAATAA
>DWGJ01000724.1:0-25973 GCA_018246895.1 Aspitha aspitha aspitha | reverse complement strand
CGCGATCCAACAACCTGTACTCTGACTTGCCCGCACCCAGCTCTCATCTGAGCATCATAGGCGCTCGGTGATTGCATACTATTATTTAATATACATATTTAAATGGTCGTAGCTATAGCTTTGTTACGAGGTTAGCCGGGGGAAGGGTTCAAAATCTATACTAATTTTATAAAGCTGAATAGTTTGTTTGTTTGTTTGGTTGAATGCGAGAATCTCGGGATCTACTGGTTCGAATTGAAAAATTACTTTTGTGTCGAATGTACAGAATTCGAATATGCAATGCACAGAATGGAACGTTTCTACAGTTTAGTAATATGTATACTATGTATTATATAGATACTCGTATATGTTGGGTATTGGTTGGGTTGGGTCCTATATCTTATCCGATTGCTTGATTGCTCCAATTATTGACTTCGTATGTCGCTGCTTTTCATGAATACTCGCACAATCCAAAATTCGAATTTTACACGGTAGCCATTTGAAAATAAAAAAAAAAACAATATTGTAAAAAATAACCAATCATAAAACGTCATTTTTGCGAGCCATTATGCCGGTTTTGCTGTTATGAATGTGAGTCTTGCTGAGTATAAAATAAGGAATGTTTTGGATTTATTTGTGTTATAAACTGGTATTAGCAAAATTTTGAGTTGTGTGAGTATTCATGAAAGCAGCGTTATGTGTCCATCGAAAAAAAAGTGAAATCAAATGAGGCTAACTATCTGCCTCTTTTATATGTGTGATTAGATCTTCCTCCCTTATTTTTTGTTGAACATTCGCACTTACGGGCCTGCCTATGGCTCCCCCGCTCTATGTGCATTATCTCTATGCAATTATATTTGCTAGAATGTTTCAATGATTTCATTATTTGAATCGTAAAATTTTAATTGAAAAAGAATTAGAGATATTTTTCATGGTAATCAAGTTTTCACTTGGAATTGAATGTTGAATATTATATGAAATACAGTAATTATTGCTAATTTGTTTTAAGTTTTCTAACTGTTCATCCCCTGTTTTGTTACTGTTTATAGTTAACCTTAAACCAAATAGGTACTTTATAGTATTGTCCTGTAAATTTGTAAAGGTCTGTGCTTCTCTTTTTATCTGTTTTACCCGACTGTAATTGCTGTTGGCTGAGTGAAGTAAGCCATGGTTGAACTTGAAGTTTAATTTTAATGCATATTGTCGTAGTCATTTAATAAATTTGACACTAAAATGAAACTGTTGTTAAACATTTATGTCTTTTTATCAGTAGTTTTAGCATATTTTGCTATGCAAGTTATTGCTGAAGATGTGTGTGCAAAGACAGGACCTTGCTCTTGCGAATTTCCAAATGGTACCGGTATTGACTTAACCCCGATCGCCAAGTCAACCTTTTACACAACACAAAGTTTTGCTGTAAAAAACGATGGTTCCCAATACGAGTTTGGTACATATTATTATCATCCTTGCACGGACCTAAAACCGAATGTTAATTCAACGGATGCTAATGATACCTGTGGAGTTCCTTTGTCGGTAAGTATTGCGTCTTTTGTGTTAAGTATATTTATTTTTAGATTCATTTTGTTCAGGAGGATTTGTTTTCTTTGTTGCATCTCACAAATATCTGTTTGTTACGTATTATCGATTATTGATGCTATTAATGTAATGGAGTTATATTAAAAGTATTCTTCAAAATCTCTTCACCAGATATGTCGTCAATTGAATATTATGAGCGCTCAAAATGGAAGCAAAACAACTTTTGTAAAAGATGCTGGTCGCTATGAATTTCTGGGAAGCTCGAATGCAACACAATTCGGTGCTGATGGCAAATCAATAATTTACTTCAATGGACCTTCGTAAGTATATCTAAACTTTATTGATATGAATATTTTCAATTGTTCCATTTTTGTAGGAAAAATCTGGGAAAACAGCTTAATTAAATATTAATTTAATTAAATATGAAGAATAATGGTTTACAAAAATATTTTGGTGCACATGTGTCAAAGATTTTATTATAAAATAGTTTACTGTTAGTCCCATTAAATATTCTTGAACACTGGTGTATATACCTATCTGTTTTGTAGATAAACTGGTATCCATTAACATTTAGATAGAATTTGTATAGGCAAATAAATTAATTTATGTTTAAATATCTACTGTTAATGCAATTAAAGTATAAATAAATGGGATATAGTTTTTATACATATGAAACAAAATCTATACATTTTCTTATAAACTATTATACAATTTATTCATATTTAGTATGATTTTGCTAATGATATTCTTGCTGTCCAAACAGGATAGCCACACCTACAAATAAAAAACTTGATTTAAAATATTTGTACCATATTGTAACCTTGAACGAAAGCTAGTAGGTGTGGGTGTTTTGGTTAAGTTACGAATGAAAATAGATAAATTATGTGAATTTAATAACTTTTTGTGATGTTTTCATTCCAAATTTATGTTTTTAATTATCTTGCAACTGTTGGACTGAAGCAACAGGTGGATGCATAAAAAGTTGCTTTATAACCTGTAATTCATAAACTCCAAACAAAACAAATCTATAGAACATGTTTTTCAACATCCAAAAAGAACATTGGTTTTAGTTTGGAAGTTCTGTTCCTTGGTGAAGGTAATTGCATGTGCTTGCAGGTAGTAGTTTTTTAAGTTACTACATATAAAGACCTTGTTACATATATAACAATCAAATTACTGGCTAAGGTGTCAATTTGTTGTATGTACCTATACATAATTTCTATTTAAGTGTGCATTCTGTGTAAATTAAATTTCTTTAATTTTGTTTATTTCACAGGTCTACTGTGGTGATGTTGATATGTGCTCAAACACCAGATGAACTTCAAGTGTATTCTTTGGAAGAACCAAATAAAATTGTAGGTTTTTACATTCAGCTGTTCAATTTACTTTTGAAATAATTTTGCCTGATACTAGCTGCTGCTAATAATAATACCTGCTGATACTATGTAGTTGCATGAAAAATTCAGTTACTGTAGTTTTTGTTGTGTACAATAATCATAACTTTATTGACTTATAACCCATCAAGAGCTCACCATTGAGTACAACCTTACCTGTAGCTAGTTGGTACCTAAGATAATTCCAACACTCCTCACAGTTTTTTAAAGTACTGTAAATAGCCATGTAAAATGGATGTACAGGCTTTAGTTGTCTTGACAGTTTTTCATCAGCACTACAAGCACCTTGTACATTAATAAACCTGTTTGTCTATCTATACAGAGAATGATGATATTCATTTCAGGCTTTGGCATTTTACTCAAGCACCGCATGCTTGAGACAGTTGGAGGAGCCCGGTCGCTCAATAGGCTCAACATTGATGATAATATTCTGTTCATGTGTTATTTTCTACCTGGTACTTGGAATCTGTACTAAGAAGTTCCTGATGGGTGCAACTGGAATTGAGGTTATACCAAATTTAGGATTCTGGTCTGACTTACCACATCTTGTGAAGGTAAGCATCTTCTTGTGTAGATTCTAGTTTCTGCCACTGAGCACCACTGTTTGGAAATTACTGTAGTAAGCAAACAGTGCTAAGATAAGAAGGAGAAAGAATGTATAATCGACTACATATTCAGCTACATATGTAATAATGATTTTTGTTTTATTTTAGGATGGGTGGGCATTCACATTGAATGGTTTCAAACTGCCCGCTCGAGGGCCTGGCCCCGTCACCACCCCGGATCCCAACAGTTATGACAGCATATAACATCAGGCTGACGACACTATCTCTGAGGGGCAGCTTGTGTTGCTTGAGTAGCTCCGGAGATAGGTGTACAACAGATTTACCATGCACCCTTAAAGAATTTATGAGCACACCAAATAATGCTTTGCGGGTATCTTTATGCTATTGTATATAGTGAAAGCGCTTTATTCACTGTTTCCTTATTCATGTTTTCATTATTAGCGATTATGAGTCAATGGCAACCCAGTTACTGTATTATTGATTAAAATTTGCTTTATTTGTGAATGCGATTGATAAACACAAGGCATTCAGTGTTTACTAATGTAATGACACGCATCGAGTACTGTGAACATTTATATCCAGGCAGCCTTTATAAAGGATATAACCAAATGGATTAATGTCGAACTAAAACAAACCTTACTGCCCCTTCTATGATATCTTTACAAAAAAAATTGGTAAGTATCAAAGGAAGCCTTAATTTTACAAACTATGAATGCTGCACCTGAATATCAGGGTACATTGAAAGATCTTTTAAAAACAGCAAAACTGGAAAAATGATATTTAATTCATAAAACCCTAATTATTAATTTCTCTTAACATATACCCTATGAATCCATTCTATTAAACTGTTAACTATTCGCCGTTTCTTTTATGGCTCTATTTTTACGGAATGTATCCACCGCGAATGAGAAGCTTTTACTATAATATATAATGGATATGTTACTCTGTACAATCAATGTTGTTCCAGAGACAGACAGACGTATAGAGAGTGTACTATGTTTATTGTTTCACAACTGCACTGCATGTTGTAGTATTTCAATATATTTTCATTGTATTTATGAATATGAAAGTGCATGGTATTGGGTTATGTTGTACAGAATTATGGTATTATACAGGATTGCAGTAGTTTCGCTTAGAATCGCTTGCCTTGTAAAAATGTTAATCATGTTATTGGCAACATTATGTAACTTTCTTATTTATCACTATAATGTTCTTGTAGTAAAAAAATATTAAGTATTACACCTGTGCACATCACTGTAACTTTTACATTAAAACAAATATACAAATGAATTGTTACATAACCAAATCCGTAGTGAAAAAAAACTAAAGGAGACAAAAGGTATCTTTTGTAAGTTTACATTACGCAATGGTATTGGTATTTATGAAAAGATGTCATAATATTTGATAGTGATTTGTGTTTTATTATAATTTAAACTGTTGATTACTAGTATACCTATTGTCTAACTTAATTCTTTGTATTCACTTTTCAAACCATTTTCAACGTAAATGTAATGATAATATACAAAGTGTAGAAGTATTTATATATACATACTTCAAGTCTGAATAAAAATCAACTATAAAGTGATATAAAAGAAAATCAGTCTTAAATAAAAAGATTGTTATGGAAATTAAGTAATTAATATTTTTTATGAACAATATTTTATTTCTATAGTTATTGAAGTATAGAAGTATAATATTATATACATATAAACATCATAGAATTTCGTAACTATTAGTAAAATCCTGTATTATGTTAGGTATGGACAGTATATAAATTGTATGTAGCTGATTATGAAATGTCAACATAAACATTGCTTTTTTACCAAATATGAACTAATAGTCAGTCATTTAGTTACTTTTTGTTAGGCTTTTTATAATGTACTGATTTCTGTTTTTTTTTTATTTATTATACACTGTGTTATTAAAAATTAATAAGATTACTACATATTTTTTTACCATAGAGTAATTGAGTGCATAAAGTTAAATTTTGAAAGTACAAGCACCTTTATTAAAAATCACCTCTACATGTGTCACTGTCAATGTACATAGCAATGGTGTAGATTATTGTTGATATTGTAGACAATTTTTTTCTAAACAATTCGTTTTAGATGCAACCCAAAAGTGGAAGTTTACAAAGTAATCTTATATTTATCATCATCATTATTATTATAACATAATAGTATTTAAATGTAAAGTTAAAATATTGGTACCATATGTAATGAATGAAAAAGATACTATAGTAAAATGTTCTTAAAATATAATCTAAAAATAAGGCATATTAATTATCTAATTGTGCCAATATTTGCTTATGTAAACCTATTTTAATGTTTAAAATTTATATGTAGGATTGAGAAATTGGTAACTTCGGTATTATTCTTAATCACTGTAAAGAAAATGTAATCACAAAATTTTAAATTGTAAAATGATGCCTTGTCAGTTAACTGTTTGGGGTGACTTCTAAATAATCCTTTAACTTTTCATATTTCTTACATTTTGATATTTATTTAACAATAAAGTAATAAATAGAATTATGTATTCATTATATTACGAGCTTTTGTTTTCTCGATCAAAGATGAAGCTTACAAATTCACATGCACAAACAGTTACGTAACAATTTGTGGATTTAATATATTGAATCTCAGAAATAAACACGTCCGATAAAATTTTATTTGTTTCGACTTTTAATTATATTGAAGGCGGCTTTTAATTATATTGAAAACGGAGTACGTAACATTTGTTGTTTCTTGGTTACGTTACGGTCATTATTTAGTACAGGCGATAATCTTTTTGTGATTTCTCCAATATAACGCGAGTAGATACGTAATAAGATATTATATTAAGTCCTAATTCATTCAATATTGCTTTGGACGCCGTGTATTATTCTTAAATCGTAGCTATGAATTTCACTCTCAAAATGAACTTGTGGAAAGATTATCGCATTATAGTGTAGTATTATAATATCGTTAATAAAGACATCTTTAATTTTATGTTTTAAAGTCAAATTTCATATCGATTTGTATTTGTGTATTTATTAAGGTTTTAAATAAACAATTCGAATATTGCTCATAATCTTTATTTTTATCAAATTTCATAAACTATGTGGAGATTGGAATATTGCGAAGGTTGCCTACTGGTTTATTCTAATTGAAATCCCATCTGAAAATTGAAAAGTGTTTTGTATGTTAAAAAAATGAACGATAGTTCAGTACTGGAGCTCACATGCGTAAGACAAAGGCATGTGGTAATGATACCATTGGGTCTTATAATTATTGATAGTAGCTGATAATATATGCATGTTTGACATAACACACTGAATTTGCAGGTATAATTTGAGAAAGTTTAAGATTTTTACATCAATTTGATGCAGATGAGAGACTTCCAACCTTTTACGTGTAACGATCGCTATAGGATATAACAGTGATGTATCTGTCGGTTATGGATTAATTCTCTGTCGGCTCACTCCTGTCCATCAGCTACCTTAAATGTATAAAAAATAAACGTAATTACCGTTCGGGCGTTTTCAGACAGGCACTTCGCTAACGATGCTGCGCGCTCGCAAGCGCTGTCCGGCCCGCTGAATGATTCGTCGTTCACTGCGGAGCGAATGGCATTTGTTGTATTGATCAATGAATGTATAACACAGCTATGTAATAAAGCGGGTAGCCCTGTAGCCTAGAAATTCCTTTTGTTACATTAAGCAATAATTTGATTCGACTTTAAATTCCGAATTTACAAATGCAAAAACAAACGGAAAGTCAAAAATATAAAGTTGGACCACTTCCAATAGATATACATAGCAATAATTAAAGTGAGTTTCTACGCTGTTTAATCGTTTTTTGGCTTTGTTGTCAATCCAAAGTGGACGCTATGATTCTGTTAAAAATAACACAACAATATGAGCTGTGTGCGACTATTTGTGAACATTTGTACAAAAGTGGTATTAAATAGAGTTATAAACCTTTCTTGCATATGTCAAACAACTTCTTTGCTTTCTCAATCTTCTCTGGCTCATCTGGGTGTTCTTGTAACGATAACCTTATTGCATTTTCCTCTTTGAATATCCCATTGCCATCTGTCTGAAATATGGTTAAAAATATCGATAGGCCTTTGAAATTATGAACAACGTATAACGAGAAGTTTTCAAATGTTTTAAATAAGCAGGAACTCGTTTTGCTCACAAGGTTACCATAGTTATAAGCGTGTTAAAAGTTCTCCCACACATTTAGGAACCTAATATCCCACTCTTCTTTTCTGGAATTTATGGAGTTTGTGAAATTTACCTCTCGTCTACTCTCAAATTCTCAAGTGCTATTATACCTACATTTACTCCTTATCCATATATATTCCTATAATACTTACCCATTCGATCTTTTTAAACATACAAGACAACATGCATTTGGCATTTTTACTGTCGGGTATCTTGTGTTTTTGTAGCAGTAAAATTTCTTCTTCGGTAACTGGATACTCCTTGTTGCATAATAGTGCTTGTTGCAAGAACCAGGTCTTGATCTCTACTTCTGACCTTGCCTGTAAATGGTCCGGAGATTGGTGATAATAAAATATGCAACGTAAAGTTTGAAAAATGAAATAAATCCCATAAAAAATGTATATGTGAAAGCATTATTTTTCTTACAACAGCATCTTTTTTTTTTACGGTAACGAGTCGTCGTTGCTATAGAGGGCAAGAAAGTGTCCGAATATTTAATCGATGATTACTTACAAATGTTATTCCCACGAAGCAAGAACACAGAATTAGAGGAATTATGGACATTTTAACTACAAAATCAATATAACAATGTTGTGGAGTATAATATACGAATGTATTTATACATCTCATTTTGCAACCTCATTAGATAGGTTAAGGTCAATATTTATAACATTGTTTCCATAATCGATTTTAAAACGTAGAGTGTAGCGAACCATTGATTAGTAATGATTATATTGTATGTAAGTAGGTACCTATATTATAGTAACATTTATGTATTTTAAGGATTCACAATAGAATGTTAAATTTTCAGTCAGGACTGGTCGATGGTCGATGGACTGGTCGACTAGTCAGGACTGATTACGTGAAAGTAAATGTTGAAAATTTACAGATGTTTGTTGTTATCCTTATTAGTGTTGTTTAGATACATATGGCGTGTGTCATGCCAGGTTTATGGCCTGGCCACCCCGGGTCGCTAGATTGTAAATAATTTCTAAGTAAACAACAGTACTAACAAAAACAGTATAATGCATTCAATGGTATTCTTTTTTTTGTTTATGTAATAATTTATTCACACTTCTAATTAGGAGTAGGTACCTACCTCCGTGACACAGTATTTTTTCATATCAGACAATAAAATTGCATATAATCACCTTGACTGCGATGATGAGGAAGACACAACCACAAATTAGGTACAACGTGCCGGAAAAAAATACCTCTCTATAGATCGTTATAAAAAAGATGCATGTTTATGACTTGTACCGGAAACAAGCATTTAATGGATTTTAGTTGACGACATAAACCTTGCGGAGATGTAAGTACGACTTTTTACAATTGCAAGGTTAAGTGTTGACAAATGGTGAACATAATTAGCAGTATTTTTGTCATAGGTATTATGTATGTATGTAAAATGGTATTTCCGCTTGCAGGAGATATGTGCGAACTGTGAAGTTCTGATTTGGTTTTGAACATTGTTTGACTGATAAAAAGCCACAATTCTTTCGAGTGATAGGAGCTTTGTCGTGTTGTGATAAAAATTAGTCTTTTTGGTTAAGATTAATTATTTGGGCTTACGAGTTCTCCATAAGCAAAACAGATTGAGGTACCAGAAAAGTATAGAACATTAAATACAGTAGGTAGCATAAAATAATCTCTTCATACACACAATGTCAACCACAAAATTATATTTATGTAAAGGTAATTGAAAATTCATCAAAAATAAAACAATGCTTGTTAAAATTATTTAATGTATTAAGGGAAATAGAAAATATCTGGATTTTCTTTGTAGATGCACTTGGTTATGTAGAAAGAGGACTCGCAAACATCTTTGTACGATTCAGCTGAAAATATGAATAAGAACATTATCCTATACCTAGCTATATATACTATTGAAATTTAACTTGATTATTAGGCATTACTACTAGTGACAAAGAATAATCTAAAATTAATATTTTCGTGTAAGTCAAGAGAATAATTTATTCTCACCGATTTTTCTACAAGCCGTGATCGCAGCTTTCGCAGGCTCTTTGATTTCTTCCGGCAACAGCAGATCGGTTTGTTTTATAGCTGCTTCATAATTGAATTTACCGTTTTTAATCTGAAATTGTATAATTCGAAATTTAATTTCTTTAAACCTCGCAAGCGTTGCGAAGTGCGGATCAGGGTCTTAATATTTTTAGAAGATATTACAAAAATGGCCTTCTGAATAATCATTGTATAGGTAGGTACCGACGGCACGTATAACGTATTTGTCGGGTTTTATTCTAACTGGCCACGTCGGTACAGTGGTTGGTGAAGACGAATGTTGAGTCGAAGATCGTGGGTTTGATTCCAACCAGGGGAAATATTTGTGTGATTAACACGAGTATTTGTTCTCGCAAACGAGGAGCAACGTGTTAAAGTTCAATAAAAATAGTAATGATTTAGTTCTTACTATACACAAATAACAGCCAAAACAAATGGCAGATGAATGCCTGTTGGCGTTTTCGACGTTACACCTAATTAGTGCGTCAGTTACTAACCGCGTTTGCCATTTTCATAATGCACGCCATGTAGCACATCACCTCTTTCTCTTCGACGAACACACCATCTTTTATAGAATCTATTTTCTCTGAAACATTGACAAAGTATATAAAATATATCATAACTGAACCCACTAACTAATCCAGTACACGATTGTTCTGAACGAGTACCTACCTTACAAAAAGTTCTTTAGGGAACTGCAATTTTTTTTAACTTATAAGTTATAAAATAACTTATCTTTTCAAGGGGTGGTCTCTGCTGAAGTAGGTTTATTTCGAAGCCTAAATAGTTTTGCTGTCCTACAGCAAAATATTATTTTGATCATTTATCTTGTCCACGCTTACCTAATCCTATTAGTTGATGATCATAAAATAACCTAAATCTCGTTTTTATTTTTTATGTCTAATTGAGTAGAAATTGTTTATTTATGTTTAATGTTTTAGTATTTACATACATTTTGTACCTAGTAGTGGAAAAAAGGAGTGGAAATCGGATATAATATGCACCACACATGAGTATAGAAAATAATTTCTCTCACCGTCAGCAACATTATTTTTTGGTTGGCAAGTGTTCCTCATCATCTTTCCCGTTGATTTTATTTGCTTCATTGTCATCTGAAAATGCACGTATTCTCAAAATAAAGTGTTTAACAAGCACTCCACATGTATTTTATTACTCAATTGAAGATTTTTGTTAATGAGCCAATTGGTATATGATATTTTATAATAAAAAAGAGAGTATTAATTCAAATATTTCCTACGCCATTTAAAAAATAAACAAACACAATCAAATAGATACGTACCGCGTTACAGAGCGTTAAAATGACTAAGAACTTGGCAATACTGACCACTACAGACATGCCTCTAGTTTTCTGCAGTCATTGACCTAATTCAGAATGCCCAAGACCGCAGGCGAAATAGCGCAAAATAGGTGAGGGTTATGTCCAGCAGTGGAATTGTAAAGGCTAATGGATGGATTCATCTTATCTGCACGCTTTTATCAAGTTGTATAATTGACTAATGACAGTTAATATTTAACACCTGTTAACATTCCATTATGTGACCATAAAATTCGCTACCTGGGGAGGTTTTTACCCAATCATTTTCCATTTTGGTTAAAATTGAATGTGGCAGCTAATGTTAGGTTAACGCAGTTGGTGTTTAGTTGTTTGTAGAGCTTGATAATCAGGCACCCTACGATGTGGGATTAATGGGAAATAGTGTTTTATTTTTCATTTTACTCAATTTGCTATAATGTTTTAATGGAATGGAGGTCCTCGATTCCTTTGTCGCTGTAGTGACTGTAATGGCGTAATAACCGTAAAAGTTTGTTTGCTGTACTCTCGGAATTATCGCCCATTTGAATATTAGGCTTGTTTCGTTGGCAATTCAATAATTTTAATTAAATTTTCTTTTGTACTTTTTAGAATCTCATTCGTATGGTCACAGTATTGCCACTTACAGATAATTATTGATTGTGACTTTAATTAGCATCGGTGTGCTGCTCGTTGTAGGATTTGTGATTGTAGTGTGGTTAAGTACCCACTTAGACCATATAAAGACTTCTTAAGAAAGTGGTCAAGAGAATTGATAAATATCAAAGTCGCTGTCTCATGTTACCGGCGCTTAGAATGTAAAAAAAACATAATAATATCATATCAGGTTTGTAAGTATAGAAATATGTATTTGGCGTGACGATACATTAATAATTAAAAAACGTTTCAATTATTAACACGTTTTCCTGCAAAGTTAGATGTAAGATTAAGATTGACATAATTGAAATTATTCTTCTTTTGGTTCTCGAAATTATTTGCTAGTTAGCAGAAAGTTCGTTTAACTATTATAATAAGCTGACAATGTCTGTCTGTAAGAAATGTGTAGAACAAGTGTAGTGTCAGTTTGTTGACAGAGCGGAAAATGAGTAGGTGTCAATATTAATGTCTGCAGGCGTTCACATTATTGTTCATCTGTGACAGTAATAAATACCTGAACCTCCATACATATATGTTATCAATCAATTATGTTACTAGTAGATTTTATTAAACCGACGATATAAATGATGCAAAATGACTGTTTGCTTCATTATGTTTTTAAGAGCTGGAAAATGAAGCACAATTACTGTTTTCTTTTTATTTTGTTAGTAACAATAGATTTACTGTTAGTCGACATTGTTTTTGCGGTAAGTTTTATGATGAAAATATTTAACATAGGTAATATTAAAATGTTAAAACAACTATGAAAGAGCAAACTTTATTTATGTATATATGCGACTAAGCAGCACTGTTAGGATGTATGTATTTTAATTAAAAGATGATGTAGGGTATTGCAGTATCGTTGAGGAGACTTGGCCTCGCTTTTATCTGTGGCCTTGGATTAAGTATATCCGCTTGCTATTTTAGTACATCAATAAAAAGTCATAAATGATATAGGAATGGAATATAGGCAACAATAAAAAACTTAGAAGGATGAGTGAGCACATTACGATTCTAATTTTAGAATTCATTTGTTAATTTAAGTCCATTATTAATGTCAATGCGAAAGTGAGTCTGTTTAGTTTTCACGTTTTAGTTGTTAACGCATTTTCTTGAAATTTTGTATAAAGATAAATCAAAGCTTACTTACTTGCGCATTATAATATTAATATGGGTAACTATTGTAGATGACAAGACAACAACTTAAAAATTCGGGAAAACTTATGAAAAAGTCGTGCATGCCAAAAAATGATGTCACCGAAGGTAGGTACTGATATATTAGATTTCATAATATTATTATTATTATTTATATTGCTTTTAAACATTGAAAATTTATGTCCATTCATTAATTTTTCAGATGAAATTGGGGAAATAGAGCAAGGGAAGTTTATCGAGGACAGGAAAGTTATGTGTTACATCGCCTGTGTTTACACTATGTCGCAAGTGGTATGTTAGACAAATCTGCTTGGTATTGAAAAAATGAATATTTAAAATGTTGTACTTAGTCAAAAACTAGTGTGAAATATAATTACAGATAAAAAACAACAAATTGAACTACGATGCTGTGATTAAGCAGGTCGATATGATGTTTCCGCCAGACATGAGGGACGCCGTAAAAACTGCCGCAGAGAACTGCAAGGATATCGGTGAGCAACGAAAATACTTATCGTCGCTACTGCGAACACGTCAGTGTTTGAAAACAAATTTTTGACTAGTCATGGCCAAGTGTAGGTTTAGTTTTTGCCTCAAATTATTAAAACCATTTATTCAATAAAGATCTAGTGTTTACTAATATTTAGATTATTTTTCTTTGAACATCATTGTTTTTATTTCAGGTAAAAAGTACAAAGATTTGTGCGAGGCTTCCTACTGGACTGCAAAATGTATGTACGATTACGATCCAAAGAACTTTGTATTTCCTTAAAAAGGATCAAATTCACGTATGTTTTAAGGAATAAACCACTACAATTCATTATGTCTTTATTTTTTATATATGAAAGATTCCACACTTAATCAAGGTCACATGCATATAATATAGGTAAAAAAAATAAAATAACTTTACAATTGTATCCCTATACTAGATTAGTACCTATGTGACTGCCGTGAAGACTACACCAATGTCATCTAGATTTCTAGATATTCCTAGATATTTGTTTGCTGGATCTTCTTCTTCACTACAAATGGGTATGGTGATTATGTGCTAAACACAACGTGTAATAACTTTCCAAGAGTCACAAAATGTGTAGTATAACAGTGATACGCATTAAATTATATTATAAATTCTAATTTAGAGTTCATGAAAAACTGGATATTATGCGCACCATACTAAGTCATCATCTACAAATTTTATTACTAGATAGTTTAATTATTACACTTAAATCAGTTATATGACGCATGTTTGCTCCAATAGTGGTACAAACATCTATATACATTTTGATTTGCATATACATACATCACTATATTGATGTATTTTGACAAGAGCTAGATGATAAAGCATTTACTTATGTACGTACTCATATATGTCTAAGCCTGTTATTATACATATAATTGCCCAATTTAGTCTTTAATAATGGTGTAACATGTTTTTCGGTTTTCAAAACTTCTTTAAATTCGATAGCTGTGGCGGATTTGTTGACTGCTTTTGATGCTGAATGCTGGGTGCTTTGTGTGATAAATTATAAACTTAATTTGTGCTATGAAAAATTTAATTCGGTGGTTACTTTTCATTGCTGCAAGTGTTGAAATGGTCTCCGGGGTAAGTTTACAAAAAAGTCTGTTGTTGTAGAGACATATAAGCCCATACGATTTACGTATAAAGAAAACTAGTTTGAAAATACTTTGTGGTCCAGATGACGAGAGCGCAACTGAAGAAGACAATGACTATAATGAAGAATCAATGTATGCCGAAGACGGGCGTGACAAATGGTGAGATCTCTATGAATTGTATTTGAAATTTGATTTTTTGTAATTTCCTTATTTTCTATCTAATTACATTTATACATAGAATTCAACAAGTGATACCTAATATATTATACTAAACGTTATTAATTTTTTTAGACAAAGTTAGTCAAATAGAGCAAGGTGTGTTTATTGAAGAACATAGCGTTATGTGTTACATCTTCTGTGTTTACAAAACTATTCAAGTAGTAAGTATCTGCGACTTTAGTAATTTTTAACGTGTTGACAGATATTAGTAAAGCATAGTACAGTAGTTCTCGGTATATATAAGTAATATTCACTATTACACATTTCTATATTTTTTGTTTTCTAATTTCGTTTGTTTTATTAACAGGTGAAGAACGATAGACTTGATAAAGATTTGGTATTTAAACAAGTTGATGCGTTGTATCCCGCAGATATTAAAGCCCCAGTAAAAAAAGCTATCGCGAAATGTATTGTTGTCCGTAAGTAATTTCGAAATTTATCGACAATTTAAACATGATTTATAATCATGTACTTATTTTAAACTTGTGTTTATTATAGAAATAAGTAATTCAATCACAAATGAAAATGTGTCCTTAAAAGAAAAACGAATGTGAAATAAATTGTTTGAAAAAAATATTTATAAAATTGGGTGCAGAAAAGCATATTTAATTTTATTGATAACTTAACAAAATATAGCAATAAAATATACCATAACACTTAATATAGAAAACTAATTTAAAACTCCCTGTTTTTCAGAGGACGACTATTCCGACTCGTGTGAAGGCATATTCTACGCAGCCAAGTGTTTGTACGAGACCGATCCAACTAATTTCATATTTCCTTGAATTTATTACACTCCGATATATATTCTTAACATGTGTCTATTTTTATTATCCTTTAAAGTCATTTAATGTCTTAAAGTCATACGCCCTCAACTACCACCACCACCAAAACATCAATTTTTATGACACCATTAAAACATCTATTTTTATACCAGAATAACATCTGTGGTATTCCTATTTCATGGCGTAGAGGTATTTGAACGAAATCCTTAAAAATCAGTACTGATTTTAAATAAAATTTTAGCACTAATTCAACATTTGAAATATTACTTAATACGACGAAATATTTATACTTAATACATAGTAAATACTATGTAATAGGACGTGTAGCTACGAGTACATACTTTATGGCTCGTAGCCCTGACGCGGTTGCATATTACGTACGAGTTGAGCCGAATCTGTTACCGTAAATGTCTACAATAGTTTCCGTGTTCCGCAGAAAACGTTAAGTAGTCATTCCCTATTATTTGATTCAGGTTACGAGCACAAATTAGGCAACACGCGCGAATACATGTGGGTATACGGTTTTAGCAACCATATTAGTTACATAAATTACATTTGACTTAATTCACAATCGTAGCGCTTAAGATATTTTAATCTGATAACATAGTCGTCAAATAATAATTAGCGTTTTAAAGTCAGTTATAAAAATGGTAATATGGTGTTTTCAGGTTTATCTGATTGTGGCAAAATATAAATCATGTCACAAATTAAGCTAGAACATTGTAGAATAGGATAAGATGTTTAGGGCTAAGTATTATGTGGGTATATTGAATTGAAAAAAATGTTAGTTAAAAAGCAATTTAGAAATTGTACAAAACAATGACGGGTACATCTCTGTACCTACACGTGACAAAATGAAAGTTTGGTAATCGGAATTGTATGTACATACATAACTATACACAAATTTGAGGTGGTAGAACTTTAAAAAGATATTATAAGTTGACAAAAAAACAAGATAGAATGACATGAATTTTAGATGCTTATGATTTTTTTTTTGTATTCCATGTGGTAAACAAATTGTACCTTCAATTACTTGTAAGATAATAGACGTTCATTATTAACACACATACTACACCAAATGAGCAGTTCTAAGGGAATATATTAGAGCTTCTAACTACACATTATAGTTCGCAGTCCACTATTAAAGTGCCTTTATATGGTTTGACCAATCGTTGAATAAACAGTCGGGGATATATTTTAACATAGAAATATTTATTTGCTGTTTGATATCACAGAGTTAACGCAATGGAATATTTGGAGTTCTGTTTATTAATCATCGCTATACTTTTGGCAAGTGGAACGGATGGTGTAAGTATGTATTGTAATAATGATCAGTTATATGACTTAATTTTTACTTTGACTGTTTTTAAGGAATTTGATAAAATAATTAATTGATAAATATGTAATTACACTAACGCATTGGGATGCTACCTGTAATGTTGGTTGTAAGTTTTGAAAATAAATAAATAAATAAATGTATTTATACCATAAATATTTATATAACTTACGGGCCATTAGCAGTGATGGAATAGCAGTTTAAATTCTAGCTTGCTCTTTCGAGGATCTGGATTAACTCTGTATCACGAATATCATTCTTTATAATGATGAAAGAAGAAAAAATGTAGAAATCTATATCATCAAAAGTTCTCCATAATCTTTTCTAAGGCGCGTGATGGGTTCTAATCTGCAGTCTGTCCTTAAACCCTCTTATAATGAAAGAAGATCAATGTGTAACTGTAGAACTATAAAATTATACTGGGAAGAAAATTAATGAGCCAGGTTAGCCTTCGAAAGAGTGGAGGCGGCATAAAGATTACATCTTGAGGCGATTAAGAACATCAGTTATACATTATTTAGTTTAAGTATTTCAGTTTGTTTGAATCCCAGATAAAAGAAGATTTTGTCCAATTAAATAAAACATATGGAAATGAGATGTTTATTTGTAGCTTCCATATCAATAGGTATACTACAGATATTGCACACTTAGAAATAGAAAATGAATTTGGCTATATTGCGTCATCCATATATGATTAGTAATGCTTATTCATGTTAAGCATTTATAATACATAATATTTTGTTAGCGATCGTTTTTTTTATGACCTACAGATGACCAGACAGCAGTTAAAAAATTCGGGCAAAATGCTAAAGAAAAACTGTATGGCGAAGAATGATGTCACCGAAGGTATTGAAAGTCCATAGTTACACTTGTGTGGGATAATATTTTTAATGGGTTATATTGAATCTGCCCCGAAATGACTTTGAAAAGAAATCACACATTAGGTTTTATTTCTAACCATAGATTGACGCACGAATTTTCATATTACCAACTTCGAAAATTACGAATTTTCACAAAGGCATTTTATACCCCCCAGGGATACCTTTCAATACATAGTGAGACAGTAAACTTTTATTTTTAACCATAACGTAAACTGTTCTAATTTTTATACTTTTCATTCATACATGGCTTTTATACAAACTTATTTCCCTTTACATACTCGTATATAGGGGACAATAACTCTAAAAGTATCCGGACGTGGCATGTTAGTCGTAGATATAAATCACATCATATAGGTTTATCATATCTGCATATTAACACTGGATACAAATGTGTGTAATATTTAAATGATATCGACATTAGAAACAATATGTAATATGTAAACTCAATTTCACAGATTTGATTGGAGATATTGAGAAAGGAAAGTTTATAGAGCAACGCAATGTAATGTGCTATATCGCTTGTATTTACCAAATGTCCCAAATCGTAAGTAATTAAATAGGTCATTTGTACATCAACGTTATAATAATATGAGAAAAAATTATACGTAATTTCGTTTTAGGTTAAAAATAACAAATTGAGCTATGAAGCATCAATAAAACAAGTGGACATGATGTATCCTGCTGACATCAAAGAGGCAGTGAAGGCATCTATTGAGAAGTGTAAAGATATATGTATGTAAAGCGTAACTTATTTAAGTATGAATATTTAGCGTATTTTTTTAATTTTATGATTATGAATGCAGTACGTAGACACTTTTAAGATTTTAATTTTTTTAACAGCGTTACAATAAATGTAATCTGTTCAGAGTTCGTACAATATTGTTCTACTTTTTTTTTCCACTTGTTATTGGTCAATTTTCGCAAACTGTTAATAACATTATCGTTGGCAAAAAATCTCATCTAATCTTTTTACAGCTAAGAAGTACAAGGACATCTGTGAGGCATCATACTGGACATCAAAGTGCATGTACGAAGATAACCCAAATAATTTTATATTTGTATGAAATAATAAAATTTAATTGTTTGACATTATTAATTTAATTTTTACACACAACTAGTTACTTTAGCTAAACATTACGGAGTTACTTTTACTTTACTTAATTTAGTTACTTTAGTTAGCACGAAAAGATTCAACTGAACCCAAATAGGGATATGGTTTAGTAGAATTCGAAAAATAGTAGAAATGAATCTTTTGAATTTCCAACAGATGCTTATACATATAACTCGCTCGTCCTTTGCACGTACCAAAATGGCAGGACTATTTGCACAAAAAACGATGCAACTGTAACGATTTTTTTAAATATTCCACGACTTACTAAACGCTACTCCTTAGTCTTTTGTTTTCAGTATATATTTTTTATAAACTTTACAAGTTTTTTTTCATAACGTTAGATAATAAAAAATGTAAATCACATATTTGAATATATATTCAAACATATGTTTGAAAAAATATAAATCTTATATAGGTACAATTATATAGGTACCTACATTGTATATTTTTTTCATGTACGTCACTACCTTGTCTATAAGTTTCAGCAAAATCACGGATAATGTTAATATAGGTAGTATCTACATGCTAATTTATTTCTCTACATCATTTCATATGTATAGTAATATATTTTATATCATAGTTGCGAGATAATTATACGCAAGTGTATATAATAAATAGTCCGACGGAAAATCCCACTGGTGTTTAATACCGTCAATACTTCTGATGTTAACAATGTTGTATATACTGTAGTGTTTGTACTGTAAAGTTAAAAAGGAGAGAAATAAAAAAATAATAATATACTAATAAAAAACTACTACAGCAATATTCACGTATCGAACTCAGAAATATACAGACTCAATTTGATCGGACGCAATACTATACGGACTATACCCGTCGAGCTGAGATTTAGACCGTTTTTGGTTATTTTCTCGACGTTGCAGAGATATCAGAATAATAAACTACACGATAGTTACGTACTTAGACCGCAGCTGACCATTGTTACGTGATTATGCATTTGTGTTTCCTCTTAGTAGCGTAATCGCCTTATAATTATCCTGTAGACGCTCTGACGGCCAATAATTATACCAAGGTTTTTAAGATCGCGAATCTAAAACATTAATGTTAATGTATTAATGTTTTAGATTCATAAAATTTAAACAAAAAAAAACAAAGATGCAAAACAATATGTTACCGAAAATCGATTCCAACAGTTACAATCATAGAAACGCTTATGAAAATGTAGTGTTAAGGTTACTGATGGGATATTTAGGGTGTCAAGACTTGAAAAATAAGCAGTATTTTATTAAGTACCTGTTTGATTTAGGTGATCTATCTATGTACTTGGGAATGTCTATTTTGAAGTCAGGAAATCTTTCGTTTGGCTAGGTGGTCGTGTTTGGAGGGCGATTATACTTCAAATGTCAGAAATACCATTAGAAAAGACAGCTTTCCTAATGTATCATTCAAATTCCGCAGTATTGCCAGTGTAAAAAGAATCTGGTGCCCAAAATTGCGTCCTTAAATAAATTACTCATCAAGTCGAAAAAAAACTTCCCAGTTTGCTTAAAAGTATGTAGTACATATATGTATATATACATATACATGGGAAGAAGTGTAAGTACCTACTGCTTCTGCAAAAATAAAGTTGATTTGAAAGCAAGAACAAAACAAAAAAATATACGACAATAAAGAATATTTAAAATATAAGAAAACGAAGGGAAAAAAGTAACATACCTATATTGAATATTAATTTTTTATTTTAAACTACACGTTTGAAATATAAACGTTCCATATAAGTACCCAATTTTTCCGACTCGGAATCATAAGCTTTTTGATTCAAGTTGCTTTTGAATGGGTCTTTATATAGTTTACTAATAGCGGATGCTAAAAATGGTTGGACTTTAGCACGAACATGTACTCGAACAAGGATTTAGCATTCGTTTTTTGCACTCTGAACGTATAACGTATGAACTTTGGACTGATGATTCTACGATGATTGTATTTATACATACAGCCACGACTAATTCCCATAGCGTTAGGCTGAAACGAAAGATTGTAATTATACTGTGTATTTATTTCGAATACTACTGTATCAAATTCCCTTTCAGTTAAGTATTCTTAGTGTTGTTCTGATTCTGATCCCGGGTTATGCTGACCGCTCCCATGTTCTCTGGCAGTCAATTCTTACCGATGCGTTAGTACGAAGGCGCGCAAGCCTTCTGAAATATGAAGAAGGACTGCCGACGTAGATATCCTCGTTAAATATTCCGTGTACTTCTGCGTCTTACCCATGGCGTAACTGGTTGTATTCATGTGATCGTGTGTAAAAGGGTTAAGTTACCTTAAAGGACGTGATTAAATTAAGGTTTCAGCATTAGTGATTGTTTCTTACGATCGTAGGTACTTGACAAATTTCTGAATTTTTCATGTTTTAACTTTACGTTAATAAAACTAGCCGTTACAGATAAAAATAATATTTAAAGCTCATTCGAGTCTTAAAAATTTCAGACAGCTTTCTGGAAGGTCGTTAAAATTCATTATGTACATATATCCATGTACTTATATTATACATAGGTACTCATTATCATTGTAGCAGTGTATTCCAGGACTGTTTTAGATGCTTGAGAGATCAATATAAGTAGTATCGCGTTTAAAAAAATTAGCGAATTGACCGTATGATTTATTGACGTATTGAGAATAAAATAAATTGCATTTGCAAATCATCACACGCTTCTCTTCCGCTCATTAAGTTGTAAAAAGCTTTATTAAAACCTGATAACTAAAGAACAAAATTACCCGCGTTTTTATGTATAATCCGCACGTAGTGTGAAGTTAGATAATTGGCAAAGGAAAAAATTGTTTGGCCACCGGCATTTGTATATAAAATGTCGACTTACCCACAAAAGGACAGACAACTTGAAAACAAGGAAGCGTGCAGTCCGTTTTGTGGAACTGAATCGGATATTATAAAAATGTTAGCTATGCGCTATATCGTCTTGTGCATGGGAGTCCTTGCTGTTAGTCTGAGACATGTGAACGTAAGTAAAAATATATTTTTCGTTTTTAAGTACCGCTTATTGTGAATTTTCTTCTTTAATATTTGTTTAGTTAATTACCACTATAATTATTTGTCGATACATTAAGAAGATAAAAAGTATTTTTATAAGTATTGCAACAACAAATATTTTTTATGAGTAAACCGATCGTAGGATCTCTGAATAATGTATATAATTTAGGATTTTTTTGCGTTGCTTTCTAAATTTTTTAAGCTTTTTTCATGTTTTGGATGATTTAACAAAGTTTAACAAGCAATGATAGTATGATAACTACTTGGCCTAGCTTCATTAGGAAAGAAAAAATATTGACTTAAATTTTTTAATTGTAGCTCAATTAATTTGTCTCAACTTCTTCAACCCATTCAATAATTACTTTCCTATAATTTTATCGACTATTTTCAGGGATTGACAGATGACGAGAAAAGTGCGATCAGGGGCTTAATAATGCCGTTTGTGGCGGAGTGCGGCAAGGATTTTGGTGTGTCAGAGGAGGAGATCAAGGCTGCTAAGGAGGCTGGGACGTTGAAGGACTTAGACCCTTGCCTCATGTCTTGCGTCTTAAAGAAACTTGGACTTGTTAGTATTTATATGATTTGAATTCAATACTATCTTGACCAGCAAGATTGCTGGATTAGAGTATGCTCATAAGCTTATTAAAAATCGCTGCGTTCCACTAAGGAATAACGGAATACTTCGTTTAAATATACAGTATATTTTTTACGGACGCGGGAGCAAGTAAACCATGTATAAGCACTCAAATAGTTTCTTGGTTATTGCATTAAACATTGAAACACATACAAAAATCAGGATATGTCGTATTGTCAATGATGAATGTCATTAAAAAATATATTGTAGCGTCACAATTTAGTTAAGCGTGAATTTTATATTTCTATTTTCTACCCGTTAATAAAATTGAATCTGGGTACTAATACTTACTTTGTTTGATCCAAAAATTTCAGTTCAATGACAAAGGTATGTTCGACGAAGCGAAGGCATCAGAACTTACTACGAAATTCTTGAATGGTGATGACGAACAGAAGAAAGCCTTGGACATCATTCACACTTGCTCTTCAGGTATGTACGTCTTGTTTTATATTTTATTTATGACAATGTTTACGGTGCCGTAATCATATGTGGGCCGCATAAGTTTTGCACGTAATAAACCACAATCTATAATACTCACGAGTAGCTCACATTATTTGCATGAACCGGCCGCGCCAAGCTGTATCGATATCGAGCTACGACGGGAATCATTCCACTTAAGATCAAAATGTACAAAACCTACGTAAGGCGTATAAATTTTTCCGTTTAGTCAGTCGCTTTTATAAAGGGTATTACTATTGTATATTTCATAGTCTAATTTTTTGTATGCGATTTCGTTACGAGACAAATGCAACTTAATAGTTTGAATAGCTCTCATTTACCTGGGCAAATAAATAACAAGTAATTAACATGAGATTAAATTGAAAGCCAGCGTTTTTGTAAAGATGTGTGAAGCTTTTATATATAAAAGTTGAACATAGAGATAAGTACTCGTAAAACGGCCTTCATAATACTATAACAAAACAAGCTTGCGTGTGTATGTATTATCAGTAAAACAGCGAATGTTCCCACACGGATATACCTACCTGCCTTAACTAAAACTTCATACTTGTAAACATTGATATAGATATTTTTCACTATATATTAATTAAATAACGTATATATGAACATGAATATTTGTTATTCATTAATTTGACATTTCTACTAACTTTATTCTATTTATGCCTTTTGGTG
The DNA here is from genome assembly GCA_018246895.1 of Aspitha aspitha aspitha. NCBI lineage: Eukaryota > Metazoa > Arthropoda > Insecta > Lepidoptera > Hesperiidae > Aspitha > Aspitha aspitha. The sequence goes on along the minus strand of DWGJ01000724.1, from coordinate 2,430 downwards.
TCCCCAATTAAAGTTACGACATTCTATTTTCAGTAAATGATCAATCTGTCGGCGATGGTGACAAGGGTTGCGAAAGAGCCAAGCTTCTATTTGATTGCTATCTGCCTCTCAAAGGATCGGTATGTACTATTGATATTTATTACGAGTAAATAAATATAATTATACACCTACTCATTGTCGCGTCAGAGGAAAAAAGCAATAACTTTCATAGTGTTGACTTGACCAAGAATATCTGTCCAAGAATTGTTTTCGGAAGTACGGTGCATGTATTTTTGACGCTAATTAGTAGCTTGCATTGTTTTATAGAAATACGTGTAAGTAAATAATTTAGTCCTCAGCACTAGCAACGTATAGTGACCTGAAATATTTTCATATTCTATGATAAATGAGATATTCTTCTGAATGAGAATCTTGTTACTTTAGTTGTTTTATGCCTGTCTATCAATGTCAATTTATAACTTTATGGACATCATTTACTTGCCTGATCAGTTTATTACAAGTTCAAGAACAAATTCAAGTTATGGTTGTAATTAAAATACCCGCTTATGCATAAATTAGCACTAATATTAGATGCGTAAGCTCTAGGTATTATTCATAAGTATTTTATTTACATTGCCGTGTACCTCCTCTACACTTACATTATCGTGTACTCGAGTTCATTTATTTAGCGATATCTTATACATGTCGTTTGCATCAAAATATCTTACGACATGCTATGTATTTATGATGCGTTTACTTTTTGTTTCAGCTTCCCGGTTCCCCTTAAAGAAAGGACTTGTCCGCTTGACATCTTTGAAATTTCTGTTTCCTTGTTTTAATATCTTGACCGTTTATATATTTTCTATTGTAAATCGAAAATAAATGAGTATACATTGATGAAATTGACTTTATCATTTATCACACGTGTCTCTCTAAGTTTACAAGATTATTTCGTTTTTAGGAACAAGGTTTAACAAATATGTAAAGAAATAGGTATATGCCTAAAGAGGGAAAATTTCACTCAAAGAATGTCATGTACAGCATATACCAAGACTCTTCGTGGCATAGATATATTATAAACATAATTTGCGAATGTATATTCACATAATATATGTATTTTGTATTTAATAATTGTTATCTACTAATAGACACAACGACGCGTTGCCGTGGTTCAATTAAAATTATATTATAATCACTTACACTAATATAATGTGTAAAAATCCCGTAGCACGATATTTGTTCGGACAAAGTACTTTACAAACTTAGTCGGCTAAGTGTAGTCCTATAAAGAAAACATTGACTTTTTAACATTAAAAAATGAGATCATTAATCAAGATTAATTACCTACCTATCCAATTTTTTAAGTTAGACCAAACAACCAACTTACAAAATTTTATTTAAATCGGTTTAGTGGTTTCGGAGATTAATGCAAACGGAAATCGTGACATGGGATTTTTATAGATATAAAAGATTTTATAAAAATGGATGTTGATACCTAGGCAGGCACACGCTGACTACTTTGTTGTAACTCAGACTTGGATGGTGTTGTTGCATTATAAGTTTAAACCTACCTCTATATCTGTAAAGTTATTAATGTAGGGAAATAGCTTGCAGGAAACTCTGCCACATTTTCAACTAAAAGTTTACTATATTAATTGTCTCATCAGCCTTGGACAAAATAAGTTATATTCTACAGCGAGCTAATGTGGGTATAGATATGTTATTTCCAATTCCATATATGCATTAATGTTTTTAATTGCCCTACAGCGTCAATCTAAAATTACAGTTACATCTTAGAAGAAGAACCAAGAACTTTTCATAAAATATTTTTACCCCTATTTTAACCTCTACCAAATCCATTTCCATGTCCAGAATCCCTTCCTTCGCGCTCTCTTGCGCTATATAAATAAACTATCTGCAAATTTTAAGGTTCAGCGGTTTTGGCTGTGTACGATTTGATATACGTTATAAGCGCAGTATATAAATATTGATAAATCAACGGGGCACGGTATGTACTTAAAATGTGTCCGTCTTGTTTTAATTAGTGTCTTTATGGCAGTAATCGAAAGAAGTGATAGTAATCATGTAATCAATGCTACTCCTAACACACCCAGAAGGATGATGGACCTTGATACTTTGGATCCGCTATTCTCAGTGCATGATATCTAAGGGGCAATTTATGGATGGCCCGTAAGACGACACTCCGGAAAATTAAACCTGAAGAGCGAGCACAACATGCCATGTCAAATAAGAGCCAAAATTGAGCCGACACATAGCTTATTAGTTAAACAATGTCATGTAAATTTACAACAAGTAAATTTCTAACTTCTATAAAATCGGTTTGAAAATCGCTGCTTTTTAGGGTTCCGTACCAAAAGGGTAAAACGGGACCCTATTACTAAGACTCTGCTGTCTGTCCGTCTGTCTGTCTGTCTCCAGGCTGTATCTCAT
>DWGJ01000723.1:0-25979 GCA_018246895.1 Aspitha aspitha aspitha | reverse complement strand
TATTCGTTATTCGAATAATTTTTCCTTCGAATAAACAAAATTATTTATTATTCGCGAATAATTTTAGAAAGAATAATGCATTCGTTATTCGTCATTCGAATAAATTTTGCCCAACTCTGTTCTCAATGATGTGTTACAGTCATAAAATCATTTAGCGAGGAGCCTTGTGTCCGCCCAAAGCAAAGGAGAAGGGTTGAAAAAACACTAACAAAAGGTACTCTTGTAATAAATTATTAATAGTAACAAATACTCAAAATTTGTCACTAAGCAGAAAACCATGTATGTTATTTAGGAAGAGATGTTTAATTTTGCAATCAGTGTTATAATACTCAGAGCTTTTTTTACAAGGTTTGTGATAAACAAAAAGTACAGTATTTAGAAAATATAATTGATTACAAAAATAGTATTTCACAATTTTCAAACCATGTTTTGGGAACATATTTAATGCTATTTTGCCATTGCTTTATAATGTTATAAACTGCAGCATCAACAATTGAAAATCTATTTCCATAAATCCAATTTTTTTGCTGAAAAAACAGCTTTTTGGTAATAGCTTCCTTATTTTTCTCTGAAGACCTTTCCAACAAGCAACAGTTATCTAGCAATGCATCCATTTGGTAATCATTGTAGTCGTAAGGAACAATATTTGGATACATGAGAGCCATATATCTCATCACATTTACTATTCCAATAATTGGTATTTCCAAAGATGATAACTTTAACTCACAATCAGCTGCAACTGAAACAAAAAACAAATATCTTAACATGCAATATACATTTAACAAGACCTGATACTTACATCAACATAGCCCACATTTGAATACAATTATACAATATTCAATATCAGCTTTATGTGCAAGATGTTTCTATTTAAATATTCATTATTATAAGAAATACACATACACACATGTTGAGGTTTGTAATGATTACATTAATAAAAAGACTACTAAAAGTAGCTTGTTATATAGCTTAATGTTCAAAAAAATATTCACCCACCAGACTTAAATATCAGCCTTAAGTTTATCTTCGTACTCTGTACTGGGTACAAAGCTGAAAACTTTTTGAAAAACATTTGTATTTTTGTCTTCTTCTCATTTGGTACTGATGAATGGATATGCCATGAAATATTGACACCCTTAACTTTTTTAAGGTAAATGTTTAAAAACCAAGGCATGTTATCGGGACTAAGAACTATCACAATTTCCTCCATGTGTACCTGAAATGTTTCCACATTCCAATTAGAAACAAACCAAAGAAAAATGCCTTCTATCCTATTTACAGGAGACTGGTAGGTGTGGGTCTCTTTTGCAGCTGCCACAGACCTCTAGAATACACCACCAGGTGACTATTAGGGGTCTACCTATGTTTATTAAGCTTAACAATAATTACCAGGATCTAAGTTAATGTAACCTCCAAAGCACAGGAAAATTATGAAGATTACAAATCACTTACTATTTGCAATTGCATCATAGACATAGAATTTCTACACCTAATTACTATAGTTATTAAAGACCACCTATTTATTTATGGCTGTCTAAGTAATTATGAAATATTAAATACCGAAGAGGATTTCAAAGCCATTGGATATAACAAAAAAAACACAATGTTAATATTGAACATTCACTTACATTCATCATGATTTTATCACTCTTTTTTAACATGTTGTTATCGCTTTTTTCCATCGTATTTTTATTACTTTTTTCAAACGTGTTTTTATCACTTATTTCAAAGGTGTTTTTATCATTGTCCAGCACATTTTCATCATTTATTCCCAAAGTAATAGCATTTTCAGCATTATTTAACTTACAATAAGAACTTATTGTTTTTATTCTGTCATAAAGGATGTCCAGTTTTTTAAGTAATAAATCCTGTCGTTCTTCCAGTTCAGTCATTTTAGTTATGGGTGCCTGCTATAAATTTAATTGAAACACTTATTTATTAAAGTGAAATAATCCATAATCATGTAGTTATGAATTCATTCATGCAGCGATCAAATCTACCTTTGCAAAAAAATATTCCCTAAATATTTTATAAATTACATTAGTCTGTTTGATTACTGTTTTAATACAATTTAAATACTACTTTCGGCAAAATAGTAAGATTGAAATAAACCTTAAGAAACGTGATAACCTGGTCACTGATATTGACTTCCATTTCATCCGCAATTACAGGTTCGTTAATTTTTTTCAAATTATACATGCACTTAGGTAACGCTATTTCACAGTCCAGTGGAACAATATTTTTCAGGCGGTACATTTTTATTACAAATATAATTATAAAACTATGAGAACCCGTTATGAAATAATTATTCCACTATTCTAATATGGATTTAAACGTGAACATAGAACCAAGTCTAGTGCTTACCTGACATGCACAGAGTACTTCATTTAGGATATGCTGACACATGCCAAAAAGTGCCACTCTATTTGACGGTTTGACTACATTTTTTTTCTAGTATTTATACCACGATTTGTGTTGCCTAACCATCGATTTATATATTCATTCCATAGTGAACCAAAAAATTACATGTGGTACAAAAAATGGGCTTAATTCTACAATTCATTTTCTATCACCCAACCTCAGGGTTCAGCAAAAATGTGGAAGGCGTAAAGTCAGAAAATATCGTCCTAGTCGTAGAACAAAATCGGATCTAATACCAAACTTTAAAGGGCGGCCATTTCAAATTATTTTGTTAGGTTTTTTGAAATAATTTATACAATTTAAATCTGTAATTACGAAAATTGATATACATTTTATTGGTAATTTTTTTCTGTAATGTACTAATAATATCGTATCGAAATAAGCTAAAAAATGAATTTCGCATTTTTGTCAAATCCGTCTTTATTCTACGACTACAACGATATGTAAAGTTAATCAGTTTGTAGTTAAAAGCCAAAAATTATATAAATAAAGTTAAGTGAAATGATAAACGATATAAATGAAATTATTAAAGACGATCCGACCAACCGTCTGTGAATTTTTCTATAATGACTTATGGATAATTTTTTACCAACCTCCTATATCTATTGTGGCCTTTAGCTCGATCCATCGCTACTAAAGTAGCTCACTGGCTTGGATAAGTCGGTCAGCTAAGCAAATAGGAAATACAATATCCACTACAGTCGCTCGTCATGGCCTGGCCCATAGACTTCTTGGCCTGTAAAATTATTACCTTAGAATGGATGCAAAAGGCGATATTCATACATTTAATATTTCGCGCCCGCCCTCGCCATCACGCCAGCTCTTAATTATTGGTCTAGCTACCTAACCTACTGTACTAACCTAATCTACTGTAATATGCTGAAATGATAAATCATACGTTTCAGTCTCATAATCTTAAAACAACATGAACTCCATATGAACACAAGTAACAGGCGATATAATAATTCCCCGCATTTTACAGATTTCTTAAAGAATCTATGACCAAGCCTATAGAACTGCAAATATTTTAGAAAACAATCACTATAATAATGTGTATGCAATTGTCGCAGGCCGATTATCCCAGCAGATCTACGAACCTATTCCTTTTAAAAAGTTCGTGTGCCCTGATTAATCAAGCGCTAAAAGCATACAATTTGTAGTAGATTTTGGATGTGTGAATTCTGGAAATATATACAACCATAGATATTTTCATCTTATTATAAATTGAAACAATATAATGTGTTGTATTTAGAATAACAGTTATTGGCGAATACGGCGAACTTCTAGTTTTATAATTTTCAATAGTTTTCTATTGCTTTTGCAACTGTCAATGCCCATGTAGACAGTTAACTCGAAAGTTTTTTAATGTTATCTCATCAGCTGTTCATTGCTCTTGAAGTTACTAAATAAATATTGTGTCACCGAAATGCACACCAATTTATTATGACAAGATAATATTGATAACAATAACTTGTATTTAAAAATACAATAATGTTACCATTGCTAAAATTTCATCCGTTACATCATGTTATTTCAAGACCTATTAAAGTAATTTTGATAAATAAATAATAAAATAGGCAAGAAAGCTACATAATAATGTGTACAAACATTAATTTAGTGCGAATGTAATGCAGAGAGATGGTTCTAGAATAAAAATATTTTAATGGAATTTGATTTGATATCTTTCCTAGAGGAAGAAAATGGCCGTCGTATAGCTTGCTATCCGCCTTGGCAGTGATGTAGTGTTGTGTGATTTTTTTGTGACAATTTAAGTTAGGAGGTTGAGATAATGTATGTTTTTTTCATCGTTTATTGACACTATATAACTGAAATCATTAGACTTTTCTTCCCATGAGAAGCTCAATTTGTATAAAATTCAATACTCCACAATGTACAAAAACGACATGGCGGACTGAAAATCGACCAATGGGAAGCCAGCATCAAGCGTTTCAGAATTGCATGTACCTATTCACATTTCGCGTCATTGCGTTTTTGGTGCCTTCTTTCATAAATAAAAATTTTGTACTTGTCTGTTATCAGTGAACTGACGAACAATTTTAAATTGTTAAAAAAATTGTGTATATTGTGTTACAAAAGTGTGACAACCCGTTTTCGATTGGGTTTACGAACTATAAACTGTGATCATGAATACTTTAGATTTAGGATGAACCTAAACATATTTACCTATGTACAACGTTTTGTTTTTGTAAACAAAAATGTGTTTTCGATACACGTGCGGAATTGTACATAATTGTCATTAGAGTAAAATGATGTCGGGCAGGGGCACGAAAAAACGCGGGAGGCCCCCGAAATCGGGAACTATAGAGAAAACACGTAAATTTCAATATCATCTATTGAAAAAACCTAAATATTTACAAGCACAAAATATTCAGTCGAGTTCTCTAACTAGCACTCCATCAGCTTCTAGAGCGTCTTCTCCTCAAGGAAGTGATACAAGCAGACGCAGTATAAGAAAACAAAGAGCTGGAAAATTCCATAAAAGTAAGAAAGGTGGCTTATCTAATGCTTATTCACGAAGGGGATACAATCCTCACGCTGCAGATTATCACGATTCAGAATATCATTATGGATCAGACTTTGGTGATGAGTACAGTGACAGATCTGAGGGAGAGGAAGATCGTGTCAGTGAAAGTTCAGAAGGTAGTGTAGGTGATGGAGCAGCCAGTGATAGTGACTTTTCAGTAAGTAGTTACAGCTCCACGGGAGGAGTTGTAAAAAAAACCACTGGCACAATTCGTCCACCAAGTCCAGATCCCCTTTGGCTGCAACAAGAAAGGCAAATCCCACAACTGGACCTCCCACCATCATCAGATGATTTACTTGTCCCTCATAATTTAGTATTACAAATACTGGGAGTATATGAAGTGTTACGGCACTTCAGGCATTTGGTGAGACTGTCTCCATTTCGCCTTGAGGATTTGTGTGCTGCTGTCAGCTGTGAGGAACAAAGTATCTTACTCATTGAAGTACATATAATGTTGCTTAAAGCATTATTGAGAGAAGAAGATGCCCAACAGACTCATTTTGGTCCCCTGGATCATAAGGATAGTGTGAATATCACTCTGTTTCTACTAGATGTCATGACCTGGCCTGAGGTTCTTAGAGTTTATGTGGAAAGTGATAAAAGTTTCGACCCAAATATCACAAAAATTTTAAATTCTTGTGAATATCCATTCACTTCATCAGAAAACCGCTTGGTGGTGCTACAATTTTTATGCAATCAATTTTTGATAACAAATCCAGTACGAGATGATCTTATAAGTGAAGGTAAGCTGAACAAAATAAGGTACTTATGAAATACATTATGAGCTTAATGTTGAATGATGTTAATAATAAGTTCATATAAATTATCTTGTAGTCTAATGGGTATTGCATAAATAGTACTATTATATATTATATTATAGTAAAAATCATTTACTTATCTTTCACAGATCAACTGTTAATTCCCCGCAATTAAATAAATTCTTATAAATAAGGATATTTCATTGATAATTTATTATTTGTAGTCTAAGCATGTCTAAATAACAAACAATACACAAAAAATTTGGCATTCAAACAGTGCAAGAATATGCTCTAATGGCTCACACCATATATAATTAACGCATATGCATATTGTATAAATATAACACTACTTTTCAGTGCTATGAGGTATATACTCAATTGACAATGTTGTCATTAATAATTACAGTATTGATTGAAAAATATTACAATACATCCATTGGTCATTAATGGTACAGGACCTGGGTTTATACAGATGTAAATGTGTTAGAATGCAGTTCTGATTTTAATATTATGTTATTGTAACTTTGTCCTTTTCCAACATTAACTGTTTTCATCTTGTGCAGTTTACATTCACATACACACTGGTCTTGTGCATGGATGCTAATTTCTGCTCTTGTAATGTTATGTCCATGGTTATCATATTTATTTAGAAAAATGTGAATGAACTTGAAACTTGAGACTTCATTTCAGTTGATACGTTTTGTCCTATAAAACACTGTATGTGAGCTAGCAATTAATTACTAAGCTACATTATGAATTACATGTGTATATACTACAGTGTTTTTAACAAGGATTTGACACACAAGTGGGTTTTTTATTTGGTTCCATGAAATAAATGCTAAATATAACTTTTGAGTTATTCAAATTCTGTGCATTCTGACTATTTTAACAAATAAATAAAAGGCACATTTTGTTTCATTTGAACAGATAGATTAATAAAATTCATCTATGGCAAATTGGTGTTCCCATGTCACATTTTATACCATTATTAAGTTCCCATTGATATATTTGCTAATTACAATGATTATTAAATCTTTCAGTTCCTATCCATTATGATGATCATTGTCGAGTCTGTCATCGTCTAGGAGACCTATTATGCTGTGAAACTTGTCCAGCTGTTTTTCATTTAGAGTGTGTGGATCCTCCACTTGTTAATGTTCCATCAGAAGACTGGCAATGTGCTTTATGCAAACAACATAAGATCATGGGTGTAACAGACTGTTTACCAGATGCTGAAAAACAGGGACTACTTTGTCGCCATGAACATTTAGGTTTCGATAGACATGGCAGAAAATACTGGTTTATTTCACGACGTATTTTTGTGTGAGTATTAATACATCTTATTTGGAATAGTGAGTGTTAATTTACTTAAAATTTATTAATTAGTTTTAATTATTAGCCTTCACATTGACAAAGTTTTTAGAATAGATGATATTTCTATCTCTTGTCCAATACTAGGTGTTTCTTACACTGTAGTACAGTGGCGTCTTGGTAATCCAAATCCTACCTAATCTGCGGTTCCCTGTAATCTAAAATGCCTGTAATGTTATATAAAAGGTACAAAAAGTACATAAAATTTCCAGAAAATCTTTTCTATTTTAATTTAATTATCTAAATTTTAGTTTAGATTCTTCCATTAATTTGCTGGATTACAATGTACTCATTTTTAAAAACTTCCAGACTAGTTAAAAATTCAATAGTCTGATATAACCCTGCAAAATGCTTGTTGAATTATTCTACATTGCTATACTTATTATTTATTTCTCAGTGAGGCAGAAAATGGTGATGTTTCATATTATACCACTGGCACTCAGCTACAAGAATTGCTTAATGTATTAGATGGCGATGACATGGAAGCCCCATTGGTAAGAGAACTTTTAGAAATGAAACAAGAAATACTTAGGCAAATGGATGTTACTGAAAAATTGACAAATCAAGCAAAAGGCAATCGCAAATCATACTTGGAAGTTGAGAATGCCAGTATTATTAAAAAAAGACAAATAAAAAATGACAAATCTGATAGTGATAAAAGTGATGCTAATACATCTGTACTTGTTGATGGAGATGTAATTAATGAAGTCACTGTTACAAGTGATGAAATACATGAAGAAAATGATGAACAAGATTATACTGATGATGATGATCCAAAAAAGTTAAAAAACAATGTTAATAATAAAATAAGAAACTCAACGCAAAAGAAAACTGATGAAAGTATGATCTATTTTTTATTCAATATCTGCATAGTATTCAAATTATGTTTGCAATTAACTGTTAATTTTAAAATTCCTGCAATTTTTCTCAAACAAACTTTGCTATATGTTGAAAATTTTAATGTATTCTGTTTAATTTCAGTTACAGAAAGAGTTACGAGATTACGATCGAATCAAATGTTAAATGGAAATTATTTATTTAAACTTGGTAATGAAAATAGCTTCAAAAATTATGTCAATCAATATGCCTCCAATCCTTTAGCATTAAATAAACCTCAAAGGAATGAAGAAAGGGACAAAAAACGTTACATATCACACAAATTCTCATTATCATCAGCACAAGAATTCAAGTGGATAGGATTAATAAATGGTAGGTTTTATTTTTCATTAATTTTATTTATGGTAAAAGGATATGGCAAACAGCTACCCTGATGGTAAGTGGTCACCTTCACATATGGACACCTGCAACACCACAGAAGCTACTGATGTGTTGCCTGCCTTGAAGGAACATTTTAATGCTACGTTTTATTAACCCCAAGTTATAGCATACTGTGAACACATACAAAGGAAACTCATTCCACAAATTTTGCCATTGAGAACTGACAATTATTTAGTTGGTGTAAGTGAAACTACTCCCTTTGGCTAGGGGTATAATGCATAAAGGCTAGGACAGCATCATGCGAACAGTTCATCAGAGCACTCATCATAGTAGAGTTGGTAGAACAATCATAATGAGTCACTATCTCTATGCAGGCCAGGGACTTTAACCAATTGGTGATTGTTAGGTCGTCGATGATTCGAACGACATGCCCTTGCATGGAATCAAGTGGATTTAACTGGTATTCTGATGCTCTATCCATAGGTATTAACAATACATTATATGGGGTGTGACTTAATAATCCAGACCCGATCAAAGGCTTTCTGAATGTTAATGTTAATGCTGCCAGCCAAAGCCTCTCACATTTAATGACTTATACCCAGTGCTATCTGAGACACACCAGTAGTTCATCACCAGGCAATCGGCTTTGCATAGAACCACACTAATGATCATTGATTAGCTAGTGGTTCTCAAAGTACCGAGTTTGATGGCAGAATGCACTATCTTCATTGAAGATGGGATTTGAACGCTAGTGTGGGAGATCACTCAATTTCTTGACTGTGGAAAGAAACAAATACACCTAAAATCTTTTCCAATTAAATGGATGTCAACAAATGTTATGTACAAGGTATTAACAAAATGATCTTAGGTTCATTATGACTAATTGTTTTATTGTTTCACAGCAACAAAACCTTTATTAATAGCAACATTAAGGCAAACATTATTGCAACTGGAATCAAACATAGTGTTACAGTTTATGCATCCAAATTGGTCTTTATTAAGGAAGCCTTGGGTGCAGGCAGTCCAGCTTTGTCAAGCACCAAGGGACTTTGCCAGAGCTTTGTGCGTCCTGCAGGTAATAAATTTATTATCAGAAGATTTGTACTGCCTTCATTTATAATGAAAATGATATAAATTGCAGTTTTTTATATGTTTAACAGGCTTGTATAAAAAGTGTTGTTTGGGTACCAGCTTGGCATGAACAGTTAGGTCATGTTAAACTGATTCGCACAACTGCAGCGGAGCGTGAAGAACGGAAGAAATTGGATAAAAGGGAAAAAAAGGAGCGAGATGAAGAGGAGGAGCGATATAGGACAGCATATAACTTTGTTAAATATTCTCTGGGTCTTCGCCACCAGGTAAATCAGTTAAAATTATGCTTATACTAGTAACTAATGGTGTTTCCCAGCCATCTGGTATAGAATATTTAAAAAAGGCGATAGATTAGACGTATTCTCCCCAATCAACAAAACTTACATATCAATGTTTGAATTAGTATCATTCTCTATTTTACGCTCATAATGGCTTTATTTCTGAAAGTTGTTCTAGCTTATTTCCCGCGGGCTGCCTTTGTTGTTATTTGGTTAGGGAGAGGGTCATTTTCAACAACCTGTGGGGGATGGTAGGATTATTTAGGAACTTTATACCTTCTCGACGGTCCCTAAACATTTCTTTCCAACCAGTACTTTCCATGCTCTATATCCCATCGGTCTATCGCCGATATGAGTAGTTCCCCAGTGTTCGCATGTCTACAGTCGGGCAGCAGTTCGTGCCTAGATCGACTTCCGCTTTACGGGTGGCGCATGTGTCAAAAATCAGGGCCCCAGTTTGTCTGTCCACAACTCCTAGATCCAGCATCCCGGGGATCAAGACAATGACGTTGAGCGTCTGGTCATCGTCGCAAACAAATATGATCGCCTCTCCCGATCCAGATCCTCGAATCACGTCTGCTTCACATAACGAAACCACTGCTTCGCACACTGAAATCGCTTCCAATCTAAGTGTCAATCTTTATAAATTATTTAAAAATTTCATAGGTTTGGAAACAAAAGGGAGAAGAATACAGGGTTCATGGTCAATGGGGATGGTTGTGGAATTCCACCACGAGGAGGTTCAAGAAACGCAACACTAATCCCAAAACAAGCTTGTATGATGGCCCTGCTAAAATTGCAGTCAGAGTTCGCGAAGGAAGTATCATCAAAGTCTTGGCTGTAGAACCTAAAACATATGAATATTTAATTTCAAATGATACAGCAGATAAAGATGTTACAGAAAATTGTAAGCATTATTGTTTTCGTTTATTTGGAGAAATATATATTTATTACTAGGTATACCTATTTCAATTTTTTTCTAAATGAGATGTATTTAAATTTTAGTACCACCTTCAATGCGGAATATGAAATTAGATAAAGAAAATGAAGATTTTGATGAAATCAATGTAGAAAAAGCTTTAAGTTCCTCTATGAGAAGATATTATCCTAAAATTGCTAAGAAATCTAAGCTAGATGATTTTCTAGCAAGAAGAACATATTTGAAATTCATGGAAGAAAAAAAAATTGGCAATATGCTGACTAGTGTGAAAAAGGAAGAAATCGATATGAAAAGTGAAGATGATAAGAATATTGATGTCGAAAATGAGGAACCTGATGTAACTTCGATGTGTGATACAAACTATGATCAAGCAAAAACTGAAAGCTCAGGAGCAGATAGGGTTGATAACTTAAAGGAGCAATATCACAAACTCTCTCTACTTACCAAAAGTTACCAATGCTATTCTCCAAGGTGCAATAAAGTAGAATTAGCAACATTACTTCAATCTGGTCAAAACATTGATTGCTATTCACCCTTATGTCTTGAAAAAGGGAAATTGTTAAAAAAGTTGCTAGCTTTGGTTAAAGGAGGTGCAATCAGTTCTACAAATTTTTTGAATGCAAAGGATAGTAATAAAACATCAATTTTAGAACAATGCTTATTAGGTAAAAGTGCAAACTCAAGTGAAAACATACTGAATGATCTTTTGTCAGCTGTAGCATGTGCACAGGAATGTGATAACAAAATTACTGATGGATTCGTGAAGAGAAAATCAAATGGAGAATGTGAAATTAAATCCGAAAAGGAAGAAGAAGATAATTCTTTAGGTCTACTTAAAACAGAGAGTACACTAGAAGAATCCGCTGTCCCAGCTGTTGGCAATGAAATGGATATTGATATAACTTGCAATAGCAATGATGACAACGATGTGGAAATTGGTCCGTTAAAGGAGCTTACGGAAAATGATCATGATGATAGCAATGTCCGTCCACCAATTCCCAAGTTAAAAATTACAAGAGGAAAAAATTCCAAGCCAACTGCCACTGTTGGTAATGCTGCTAATTCAAAAGAATCTTACGAATGTTCTGTAACACAATCAAAAAAATATGAGCCCCCAAAATATCGTGCGTCAATAAATAGACGATTTGGACTATCTAGAAGTGTAAAACGAGAAGAAAAACCGATTAAAGAAGAAATTGTAGAAGGGGGGATTATGAGAGTTTATTCAGTTGAAAAACCTATGGGAAAGGTGTATCTGAAAAGAGTTCAGACATCAGTTGTAGAAAAGAAAAAGAAAAGAACGCCAGTAAAGTATCCTCTTTGTTCATCATTCCATACTAAAAGTAAAGCAAAAACGCTTATGGTTTTGCCACATCATGAATTAAAGAAATTATGCAGACAAGCAGGATTGAATTCTGTCGCTGGATTTAGTCATAGTGCTAAACCTAACCAACTTGTTTGGCCTTATCCTTGTCCAAGACCATTATTTAAGACTTGCTGGCTATACCGTACTGTTAATCTGCAATGGCTTGCGAGTGCTGCCTTACAATTGCGTATTATGTGGACTTGCTTGCGGTGGGACGATATGGCAGCTAAACCAGCTACTGCTGATGGAAAACATCAATTGACCACAGACACAGAAATTGTTTCTCTTGAATTATTGAAACACAGATATATTGGACAATTTTCGGAACGGACTCAATATCTACGACGACGTGTTGTTATTCCGTTAGAGTTACCAAAGACTGTACGCGAAGTGACGTCAATTCGAAGTGGCTTAAGGAAAAGAAAACGAGCTGAATCTCCTCAAAATACAGAGCCGCAGGTACAAAAATTATTTTACAAAATATAGACAAGTTTATATACAAAAGTATGCATTGCTTATTTTATTTTTTAGGTGTCTGAAGAATGGGTGGATGAAGATAAATTAGAATTGTGGGAAGTACGGCAATACGGTGAACGATCTGAGCGTGTAACCCCAGTTACGCGTACATCGACCGGCAAGTTGCCGCAACGAAATAACAATTCCGCAACTCCTCCTAATGCTGATCTTAAAGATAAAATGGAACAACAGTTGCGTGAGCAGAGAGCCGCCCATCAACAGAAAAGAGCACTGGAGATGTCACAAGGTATACTTTCATTTCTTTATAATAAAGTTTATATTATGGAAAAATATTTAATAAGGTCTTAATTTCTTTATTTTTCTTCTAGATAAAAATAAATCTAATTCAGGAAAAAGTACACTGACATCTTTATTAACAACAAACTCATCCACCCCTACTGGTCAGAAAACTATAATAGGAACAAGACGAATAATCATGACCAAAGGTGCAGATGGGTCTACAAGGGTCATTAGTCAGCCTGTTACAAAAACTGTCACCTCGGGTGATTCAACTCCACAAAAACAAACACCACAGAAGGATAGTCCCCAAAAGGTGCAAATAATTCGCGCGCCCGATGGTAAACTGACTGTTAGAGGGTTACTGTCCGGGCAGCAGTTGATACAGATGCCAGATGGCAAATTACATATCGTCGTGGCGGGGCAACAAGGTGTCACTGGACAACTAGTGGCAGCACTGCCTGCCTCTGCTAAGGCTTCCAACAAGGATGCGTCAGTAGAAAACAACGAAAAATCCTCAAATCAGTTGAAACCAGTCTTAGAAGAGAACAAATCTTCAATTACTACCCGCGTCATATCGCAACCAACACAACAGACCATCGCAACGGCAAACAGGCAATTGGTTGTTCAGCCCGCCCAGCAGGTGGTTGTCCAGCCGGCACAGCAGTTAGTCCAGCAACAGGTTGTGGTACAGGCGGGCGCTCGGCCAACGCTACAGCCACGTGCACCTGGCCTGCAAACCGTCCTCGTCCAGGGACAGCTGCTGCAAAGACCTGCATCGCCCGTACGTCCACCTACGCCACGCCCCGCACCACCACGCCCACGCGCTACAACCACTCAGCAAATCGTCGTCAACAATCCGGTTCTCGTACAACAACTCGCTGCAGGAAAGATTCAGTTGGCAACTGTAAATGGACAGCAAGTGCTAATTCGACCGACAGGAAACAACCAAGCTCAAATCGTAGCACATATCGGGCAGAGCCCCGCATCGGCAGCAAGCGCGAGCGTGCCGCGTGCCGCCGCGCCGGTGCTCGCACTAGCGCCGGCCGCGCCGCCCGCTTTGCCGGTGCCGCTTACTGAAGACCAAATTATGGAAAAGCGATTGCTTGCTGGCCAGCCGCCCGGTACAGTCATTAAGACTGTAACTGCTCAGGTTATCAATTTTGATATATTCCTTAATGTTTTTCTGAACTGTCATATAGTTAAGAATGGATATTAATCATTGAATAATTAATACCCATAATTTTTCAAATAGGTTATGCAGACAAATTCCGGACCTAGCATTGTTCTGCAAGGACTGAATGGGTACTCACTGACGCCACAACAATTAGCCCTAGTTCAACATCAAGTGAAGCAGCAGCTATTGAAAGGTTTTTTATACGATTCATTTACTTCATTCATCTTTTGTTAAACCTTGCTTTAAGGGATGCCAGGGCTTACTTTAGTGCTATATATTTCAATTATCACTGTCTTGGCCTAAAACTTGCTAAGTAAGAAAAGACCAATCAGTATATAGATTTCATAATAACATGGGTTGTCTACGATTTTCAGCACAAGAATCGACTGGCAAACAAGGTATGCTGGGTCCTCGTAAAATGTACCTAGCAGTGCAGCCCACACCCAGCGCGCCCCCTCCGCTGGCGCCCGTAGGCCCTGCACTGCCTATGCAGACCCTACAGTCGAAGCAAACGCTGCAACCGCTAGCGCTGCCCCCACAACAGGTAATATACTTTTATTAGCCCGCCGTCGCCGGCGCCCATTGTCACTATTTAAATATTTTTTAACGTTCAGGTCGCTGATAGAAGTGTGATAATTTGTATAACATTTTCTAAATAATTCATTTAAAAATGTTTAAATCCATTGTCTTTGTCTGTGAACCCATTGAAACCTTGTTTATATATTGTTGTCAAAAAAGGGCCAAGTAAACGATGAAAGTAATGTAATTTTGTTGTAATTGGATCTTAGAAAAATGTAGTGATCAACCAATAGGTGTAGCGCTACATTATACCAATGCGTACTTCTTCGGCGTCTGTCAAGGAAGGCTGTGGGAATATATCAACCTAACACATCTCTTACGAGTTAGTATACAAAGTTATAGTATCCACATAAAGTATTAAATGTGTAAATTTTAATACCAGTAATCTCTAGGCTGCACTTATAGTGAGCTGGCAGCCTATCCATTCCATTTAAAATTATTGTCATATTGGAAAAATACATATAAGCGATGTTTAAATTCAGTGGCCTTTAATGATGTATATTCCGGTAGCTAATGCTAGAAGTTATTTATAATTAATGTATGTATAGCGAAATGTACAGTTTTAAATTTGACTATAACAAATTATTTAAGAGGTTTTTAGATGGTAAATTGTAAATTTCGGAAATTACTGAATGTCCATATAGTGGTCATAACTAAGACACCTATATGAAAAAAAGGTTTTTTTTCTAATTCATATACTTTATACGTTATTAAATACCCAATATATGTAAAAAAACGTAACGATCGTAATAATCATGTCATAGATGTAAAACGGGTGCGCTTATTGTGGGTAGCAGTCATTGGTGTCGGATGCCGAAGTCGTAATCCTAGAATAAATATTGCGCTTAAGGTTTTATTTATATAAAGCGTACAGCGTCTGACAACAAATTAATTTGTAGAATCGATCGGAAAATATTAGGTGTCCACATTGTAACTGAACTTTTTTAATTACTTAATATGTATCATTGTTCTGATTTCCGTTCCAAATGAATTGTAGATTCATCTGTGTTTATTTTTTCTGTTATGGGCCAAATGATTGTTTAGCCACACAATATGATTAATATACTAGCAAATCAAAAAAATAAATTACATGTTCAGTTTGTTTCAATGTAAAATAATTCACTTTTGTAATATAACACTGATATACGTTTTGAGTGTTATTAAAATCGTTTGTCCCCTAATAGCAATACCGATGTGATAACTCAACTATGTTACCTAATCAGATCATAAATATAAGCTAGCTTTGCTAGGGATGTGGCCCTAAAAGTTGACAAAATCACAGTATGAATATTATTTCTCTAGTTTACAGACATTTACTGAACATTATTTTTCTCTTGTCTTTATGATCTGTAGTTCATGACACTAGTCTTGTCAGGTATGCAATTGTATGACATCATATGGAAAAACATGCATTTGTGAACACTTTATTTTATTGTTACATAACATTCACAACTATAATAAATTCAATGTATCTATTATATGGATAATTTAATAGGGGAATATATTTATAACCTGTCCCTAAATTGACAATGTTACATTGGATAATATTGAAACATTATTTTTAATTTGCCACATATACTAACTATTCAATCATACGAGTATAATATTATTATTACACAATTTTGTTATTATTATGCCAAAGACAATCATTGTACATTTTGTATAGAAGTGTGTAACTCAAGTTATTTATAAAGTATAGATGGTAATCAATCATGGTTATACTACACCTTAGTTGTCTCCCAGTCCCACTATTCTTAAACGGATACTTTTCTAAATCGATTGACATATTTAAACAGTAGTGAACATGCGTTATTTACATTTTGTACAACTTAATTTAGTTTTAGTCAGTTCATATACAATTATATATAGTAATTATAAAAATACACATGATGTAAATATTATGATAGTGAAATGTCACTTTGATTGGGATTATGTAATGAATCAAGAGGTGGGTCGATTTGAATGAATGTATTTTGCCAAAGAGTCATTAAATCTATACAAATTTATGAAGGCCTATATACTAGTTTTTTTGTAAAATATTTAAAAATAATAAAATCGCGATAACAGAGTCATGTACCTTACAATTAAGCCCAGCCATTACATTTCAATGACAGAAAAGTTCCTTTTTACAAAGATAGCAACTGCAGTAAATTAGACCGTTTGGTTTGGTACGCAACATATTTCGATCAACATTTCTGTCGATAGTTAATAATCATGATCAGTCATGCTCTTTCTGTAGCTTAATCTTAATTCTTATTTGACATGGTCATGCGGGAATAAATCCGATAAAGATTACCCGGTTCATTGCCCATTAATTATTATCTATATTAATTAAACATACTAATTCTTCAAATATTCCGCGATAATTGTTCTCTCGATATGGCAAATGTGAGGGTTCTATATCATTGTGAGTTTTTTCATCTTCTGTGAAAATGATAATTTTGCAGTCGTTGACCATTTGATAAAACAACAATAGATAATAAGAGAGGAAATCTCGGGAACAAACAGATTTTTCCAGGTTTCCATCACAGTCACTTTAGACTAATAATTAATTATGTTTTCCATATTCCATCAAACGTTTTCGTATACATTAAAATTATTATTATTCTTGTATATTTGTCACTTTTATTCTTCCGTGTAATCAATAAATTAACAGGTAAAAAAGGAAATTGTTACCACATAATAAAATCTAAAAATATAGGAACACAAAATAATTACAGTAAAAATACATACAATGAATTTTTTTTGTGACCCTAGTAATGATTGTGCCTATGACGTCATTTTATAACAGTCAGCAACGGCCAACTCGAGGCGAACGGCTAGTATCAACGTAACTTCGTAAATATTTCTGACTATATGCATTATTACGAATGGGAAAGTAACTTTAAGATTATTATCATAAATTATTTTATTAGGAATGCTTAGCAATATTGTTTTTATCTTTTGTAAAATATATTATTTTAAAAATTTTGGTGAATCTGGTTTATCATTATATTGGTCACAAAAATCACGGGTCACCTAGTTGTTAAAATTTCTTACCACTTATCTAACGCGATGGATGAGTGAACCATTTTATAGGCTTCAATGAGCATAACATATACTATTAATTAATTATGTCATTAGCGCCTATTTTATAATTAAAAAATACTTGATTATTTAACTTTGTGTCGTCATTTAAAGAGGTTTCATATTATAAAAACTTTGCAATAGTCTTCTTTCCTTACTAACATTTGTATGAGCGAAAAAGCGTGTCACAAACATCTCATTTGTGCTTATCATGGGCGTAACTATGTCATTATGTCATACGTATACTTGAATTTTCATATATTTATATTAATTTTCCACTATTTATATACATTCTTTAGAAACGTATCTTTCTAGTTTTTCCTTTGATTTAGTACATCCCTAAAATTTTTTAAATAAAAGTTCAGATCAAAAATACGTTCTTCCCACAGATACAAGTGATTCATTATAGAATACCGATAAATAGTTTAGTGTATGTATAATATGTCTTTAATTGTCTATGATATTTTTGTAGTGAAATAGTAATTGCTGCTGGTATCAGAAATTGCTCATACACCACCTATCAATGTGTACCTTTAGATATAACATTTCGTATCTTTGAAATAAATGACTAGTACAATATATCAATTGAATAAAACACATTACTATCAGCATTGACTTTTATTTACACAAGTCCTTTTTTGTTTATTCAAGTTTTTTTTCTTGTTTGCTTCAGTTATTTAAGTCGTTTTGTGGGGGTGTATGGGCAATTATGTACCTATGATAGTTTACAAAGATCAATTAAAAAACCATTGTGTACACTCATAGATTGTCATATCAAGTCTTGTTCGTCATTTATCAATATTCATTTGTACTGATATATTCCCACAAAAACGGATTTTTTTACATTTTTTTATATGCATGAGTTTTATTTTAAGTTTGTTTATATATAATAATATATGTATCATATTATATACGACAAATAGCACCGTGCTATAACTTTTATTTTTTCTTAATTACACATAATTAGTAGGAATGTGTAGATATTTGTACTGGATATGAGAGAACCTGTAGTGGTAAGTTCGCGATGAGTTGAGTGTGTCGTGTTTGCGGCAGGCGAGCCCGCGTCTCTCTGCCATAAATCATTTTTCTCAAGTTTTAGTTTAAAATGGTGCACTAATAAATTATGACGAAAAATGTTGAGACCTGGCACCACCAACTTTATGTACTTCAAATTTCATGCAAATAAAATTTAAAAAGGGATATTAAACCGAAACCCTCAATGAAACTGGATGATTCCTTGGAGCGAAAAGTGGAAAGTAAACATTTTAGAACCCTTTTTTGTGATGTACAGTTCTTTTCCTACCAGATATTTTTTTTTGTAGTATTTTTCGGTAAAATAGCGTGGAGCGAAATGTTTACATTTAAAATAGACAACGTCATAACTTATTTGTCTTTTAAATTATAGAACACTTCTGAAGAAGATCTATACAAGCGTCAATCCTTAGTAAATGGCGAGGATCACGTTGCCGAGGCGGCCAGTAATAAGGAGGCGACCCCCTGTAAACCTGAAGATATTCCAGGAAACAATACTAAAACTGACATAGTTAATGCGGGACACGGATTTGTTTTGACGCCTGATTACATACAACAGAGTGAGTAATTTTTAGATTTTGAACAAATTTTTGTAATTGCCTGCAATCACTCTAGAACAGGCTAATGATTGACAATCTCAAATAATAAGTACATAGATAAATTGCATATTACACATTAACTTATGTTACATCATTTCACAGCAATAAAAAGTGCTCTTAAGCAAGAGAATCTAAACCCTGAGATAGAAGAGAAACTCCTTCAGCTACAACGGTACCAAGAGAAACAAATGAAACCAGAGACTCAGGTAGAGAAAGAAGTTCGTGTAGTAGCCGTCCCTGCGCGTTCGCCCTCACCGCCGCCGCCGCCACGTCGCCGTGCGGTGTCGCGCCACGACGACGACGATGAGTGGGTGGACAGCAGTCCGCGCAAACGATCGCGGACCTCCCGCCAGACCTCACCGCCGGCCGCTCCTCGCCCGCCGGCGCGGGCCCCGCCCCCCGCCGCGCCGCCGCCTACACCCGCCGCGCCCGTGTCCACGCCCGCGACCGTGCCACTTGTGGCACCTGCCGAAGATCGTCGCCGCGCCGCTTCAAACCATGCGCGCCTACAGATGTTACTCTTCAAACACAAAGAGATGCTAAAGAAAGACATCATCAAGAAGCGAGGCTTGTTAGAGAAGGAGCTAGGAGTGGAAATACAGGTTTATATTTTATCACACTTATGAATTTAACGCTTTAATTATCGTTCCAGGAAAATTATAGTGTTTTATTGCTATAATACATAAAAATCCATATTTTCTAAATTATATAACCTCATTGAACGTAGAAGGAGCTATCGGCGGAATTGGCGCTACGGACACGCGCGGAACGCAGCAAACAGGAAGAGGTACGCGGCGGGAAACGGCGTAGTGCTCAGGCCCCTACACCGCCCGCGCAAACTACGCCTGCCACGCCCACTCATCGTTCCAATAGAAAGTCCTCTAAGAAGGAGAAGCTTTTGTGTATTTGTCGAACTCCTTATGATAACACGAAGTGAGTCATCACAGTGAATTATTTACATACATACATACATATCGTCACGCCAGGTCCCTTGTGGGGTAGGCATAAAGCAGCGAGTGCCAAATATCCCTGTCCTTAGTGAATTATTTATTACACTAAACAAATTACGCTCCATATGGAGTGTGCTTCCGATTTTTATATAACCCCTACTAAGTACTCTATAAAAATTTCGTGTATTATTTTTAAGATATTATAAGTACTAAGCAAAAGTACTTTAAAATTTACTTTTAACTATGCCCCTTTCTAGGTTTTATGTCGGATGTGAACATTGCAGTAACTGGTTTCATGGAGATTGTGTAGGAGTGACAGAAGAAATGAGTAAAACTATGGAAGAATATGTTTGCTCTGATTGCCGTCGAGCTGAAGAGACACAGGAACTTTACTGTTTATGCAGACAACCCTATGACAATTCTCAGTATGTTCATTGATAGTTAACAAAATAATATATTAGCGTCGAGAACATAATTACTAATTTTCAAAACCCACTTACAATATGTAGTGATATAATTTCCAGAATAGAAATTAATTTATAACAGAAATATAAAAGCAAATCAAATATTACTTCAACCTATGTAATCATTCCATATTAAAGAGTTGCACTTTGTTTCAGATTTTACATATGTTGTGACAGATGCCAGGACTGGTTCCATGGTAGATGTGTGGGTATCCTACAATCGGAGGCAGACAATATTGATGAATATATTTGTCCAAATTGTCAGAAAAATAACTCTGTCAATTATGCAAATATGAAGGAATTGACAGCCAAAGAATTTGAAAATCTGAAGAGGCTTGTTAAACAAATACAATTACATAAAAATGCCTGGCCCTTTATGGAACCGGTGGATCCAAGAGAAGCGCCAACATATTACAAAGTGATTAAAGAACCAATGGGTATGCATTGAAATAATAATTTATTATTTTAATCCATGGACTATCATATATTATTTGAGTATTTTAAA
This sequence comes from Aspitha aspitha aspitha, assembly GCA_018246895.1. Taxonomy (NCBI): domain Eukaryota; kingdom Metazoa; phylum Arthropoda; class Insecta; order Lepidoptera; family Hesperiidae; genus Aspitha; species Aspitha aspitha. The sequence goes on along the minus strand of DWGJ01000723.1, from coordinate 4,865 downwards.
TTCTGTCAGTTAGATGCGCCGCCCACTGTGGCTTTGATGTCACAGTTACTTATTGTTACTGTCACTTATTGCAACCCACCAATAAGTCACCCAATAATATACGTAATTATGTAACCCAAGTGTTATCCACCGCTGAAGTGATTAGTCACGGTATTGTTGCATTACCACAGTGAGCGCACAGCGATAACTAAATCTTCTTAGCATTTGACTTGTGACAAGTAGTCACAATGGCTGACGGCATTTATACATACAATCAACACAGTTGAAATTACATTTAAACATAATTTCAGCTGTCATTTTTATTGGTTATTCTCTTTACAGATTTGCAAACAGTGGAAAGAAAAGTGAATGAACAAACATACAGTACATTAAGTGAATTCATTGGTGATATGACTAAGATATTTGATAACTGCAGATACTTTAATCCAAAAGATTCTGAGTTTTATCGATGTGCAGATGGTTTAGAAGCATACTTTGCACAAAAAATAAAATTCTTTCGTGAAAAGCTCTTTGAAACAACACAATGATAACAGTGCGTGTGTGAGTGATTGTAATAATAAAGTGTTTTGTCTGGACTACTAAGAAATAGACAGTTAACTGCAATGAATAAGGTGACACCAATGTTCTGTATGAATTGTAAATTGTAAACAATGTGATGTATTTGCAGAAAATGTATAGTGTCGCTAAATAATATATCTCTTGAGAAAGTCGGTTTTGTTTGCAAGTTAAGTATTTATTGTATTTATTAATGCTTTACATTTTTTATCCCACTTCAAAGCTGACACTCCTTAGAAGAAAAAACTCTAAACAGAAGTTTAATTATTATGTATACAGTTTTGTTAGAAATTATTATGTTAGCATCTGTAGCATCTTTAGTTAACTTACTAGTTCTTAGTGTTAAGTAAAGCATATTGTATGTAAGAAATGAATTTTTAATAATATACATCTTGATGATGATTTTGTTTATTATTTGTCTAAATGTGTATCAAGGTATCAACCATTTTGGCACTATTTATGAAGTTACTAAGACTGTCGAACATATATCTGGTTGCATTATGTTGGTGCTTATATTAATACCCATGTAATTTCAAAAAGATGACAGTACAGATACCACTCTTTTCTAATAAAGAAATATATGGACGGTCTGGTTTGTAGAATTTACACATATATAAGGTAGGTACTAGCTGTGCCCGCGACTTCGTCCGCGTTTGAAAGTCATTGTTCATAGACTATAATTCATATACCATAACACTAAAATAAAAGTAACCTAAGTAACTCCTTATTACATCAGCTTTATGCCAGTGAAAATCTGTCTAGCCATTCCAGAGATTAGCCGGAACAAATGGACAATAAAAAAAATTTTTTAAAATGTTCTTTTTTATTGCATATAGGCTAGCATTTGGCTACTATCTCGCCTGGTGGTGTATTTACGGTGTACATACATACATATACGTTCAGAAAAAGAAGCGGTTATTTTAATATTACAAACAGACACTCCAATTTTATTTATTTGTATAGATTGTTCTCATTTCAAAACCATATTGTTTAAATTTTAAACGGTATTCATGTTTTCATATTGTAAAATAGGCTGGCAATTGCCTAGGAGTTCACTTGATGATAAGTGAGGTGTAATCTAATGTAGCAAGCGAGCGCGCTTGCCTAGAAAATGCTAATAGTAAATACTCCAGCGTATCATTGTGCTTATACTATGTAGTATGTGCCGTTCGGTAACGACGTTATAATGAGTTGGTTATAAATGAACAAATTGTTATTTTTTGTAAATAAATAAAATCAATCAATATATTTAGCGTATTAAATTACGTGACGTGCTTTTTCTTCTGGAGAATATACCTCTATAACGTTTTGGATTAATGACAGACTCTAAATCCCCTTTGATAGTTATAAAAATATAGTCATTTTGGACTCATTCTGGTGTATTCGTAGAATTGTCGGGACATTGTCTCTGTTCTTCATAGTTTCGATAAAACTCGATAATTTAATGATATTGATTAAAATAATTTAATAATTCGATAATTTAATAATTTGATAATTTCGATAAAAACTTTTATTTTTGTTGCCCTAGAGTAGGGATTCACTTCTTTTACCCACAATAAATCGTGTTAGAAATAAATTTGAATCAAAGAGATGTTGTCGCCGTTGTTCAGACATTTCGTTCGCGAATAAAAACAAATATCTCGGCGACACAAGTACGAACACAACACTACGCCGCTATAGCGCCGCACGATCTGTCCCTTGGTTTCGAGAACACGTTGCCCGCGTCGCAGGCGCGCCCGCCCTGCTGCCCGCAAAATTCTAGGCAGAGGCCTTAGACATGTTACGCCGAATAGTTCTGGTCCGTGAACTTGAATTCTATTTAATGTTTTGATAATAATATCTGTCATTATTGACCGATTAAAATAAGTTGCTTACCCAGCTACGCCACCGCTCTCCATGTAGTTGGCCAGGGTGACGTCATTGGACCAGACATCGAACTGCCATTTGCGCAGCCCCAGCACCACGCAGTGTACGCGCCCAGTGTGAATACCCACGCGCATATTCACGTTCACTGCCATTACTTCGCGAACCAGGCTGCAAGAAATTGAGTGTTCTGGCCATAAAACAACTAAAGATATTTACATCAAATGTGTGCATATAACAGATGTATACTAATCTGCAAATTGTCAGGTAGACGTATACCAGATAGAAATAAAAGCTTTTAAGTATAACTGTCAGCCTTGTACAAATTAGCACAACTCCGGTAGTCACTAACGAAATAGACGAGTACCTAAATGTTTTTAATGAATTTATTACGCAACCTAATCACTTCCAGCTGAGGAATATACCTATACATATATGTATTATAATTTTTAATCAATGCGTTACAGAGTTACCGGCCCTCTGATATTGTTAGAGACTAGGTATCATGCAGATAGCATGATTGCCTAATTGTGACATGATCTTTTACGAAGTAACGTTTAACTTACGCAATAGCATCAATCATGTCGAGTCCCATCTCAACGCAGCACTTGGCGTGGTCGTCACGCGCTTCTGGCAGTCCAGATACGCAGTAGTAGCAGTCACCGAGGAGTTTAATACGAAGGCAGTGGTGTTCAGCGGCCAATCGATCGAATCTGCATAACGAATATTTAATAAAACAAATGACATGTCATTAGTTTTCGCTCATCGACTTATTATATGACTACTTGAGATGGTACGTTACACACTTAGGGACCCATATTACAAGTATCATTCCTATAGTAAGACAATCGTTGATTATTTTTTGAAACACAGTTGTTTGAAACAACACTCATAAACACAGTTCTCCTCCTCCTCCTTCGTACGAGAGTCCATACAAGTAAGGTTTTATTGTTAATGTTATTTGTATGATCTATTTGAAATTCATAAAGACTCCAAACATGTAACCTGAGAATTTAAACGATTTTTTAAACGTATATTTCATTGAGGCGCAGTATAGCTGTAATCCTACATAAAACATCTCGTTTAATACATCAAACCGCAAAACAGTAGCCGGAATCGCCGGTAACCGTAATCCTTACTTTAACTTTGTTTCTTGCGTATAAATCATAACAATGTCCTTAAATTTTCTTTGATTTAGTAGCGAACCCGCAGTTTGGTTAAGCGAAATCTTGTTATTATTTTTGTTTGTGATGAATCTAAAACGTTCCATTTGTGATTGTTGTTAGAAAAGCTGTTTTCTTTGGATTTACAAAATATGTAGAATTAATGTTACAATGGATATCAATTTTAAAAACGTAAAATTTGTTAAAACGTAAAAAAGTTTTATTACATTGAATGTGGGCGCAATGAAACCCTCTCTTTAAAATTTTGCCAACCTTGCAAGACCATGAACCCTCTATAATAAAAGGTTCTGTTTTTATATTGAAAATACGTTCCAAACGAGTTTTATGGATTTAATAAAGAGGTGAATAAGTGAGGTAAGGTTGGTCGATAGCGTGAAGGAGGCTCACGAGGGTAAGAAATACGAGTAAATTCTTCTCTCAAATTTAAGCGATGACAGGGTACGGGCATTGTACGTGTACATACAAAAAACTTTTTGTGTTAAACATTATTTACACCTTAATAATACATGTAATAAGAGGTTATTAATATTACATTTAATTTCATCGGATTTAACCAATATAATATTCAGTAGGTATCTACCATACATATATACATAACAGATATATTTCTTAAGAATAAGTAACAACCACTTCGATCGTACTAATACACACAGTTACAATATCCAATTGCATTGTTTAAAGTAATAACTCTAATAATATAGCGTCACTTGTAATATGAATTAACGTAACCGCCAAAATTACGAAATTGAGATATTTATACAGTTCGACTGCAAATTTGATGATCTATCGATTGCTGTTATCAAAATTTCAATATCTAAAAAAAAATGTCGAGTACGTTAACCAAATGGAAGCCATTTTTTTCATTATTCTATATTTTTTTTAATATCCAATCCATTTTTTATAAATCACTTAATATTAGATAACGTAACGACCAATCTTTTAGTGCGTATTGTATTGACCATAGTTGAAAAAAAAAAACATTAATGTAAGAGTCATGTACATATATAGAAATGCCTCTTACATTACTCATTTTATGGTACTATTAACATAACACAATTTTAAAAAAACTTAACGTAAGCGCCATGCTATTTTCGAAACCGTAACATCAGCCTCTTCTAGACTTCATTTAGCTAAAAAACCTCACCATTTAAAGATAATTACTATAAATAATGTTATTATAACATTGATATATTAAAAGTTACAGCACTTTTTCTAATTTGCAAATTAGTTTTTGGCTTCTCCTCAAAAGTCGTAATTTGGCGG
>DWGJ01000722.1:0-25984 GCA_018246895.1 Aspitha aspitha aspitha | reverse complement strand
CGTCCGTTGACATTAAGTACATCTTTACATAAGATAGATAATACGTGGTTATCTATAATGACTTGTTTATCTATTAAAACATCTTATTGTAATCGCGATTTAAGTAGGTAAAACAAATAAAACCATAAAACTTTGTACAACTTGAAAGACACAAATTATTCTTTATAGCAGAGAAAATATTTATTATATACGAGTAGCCTATAGCGGAAATTAATGATGGGGGCAATATTATAAATAAGAAATAATAGTATATTGAGCCATTACCTGCTTCATTGTATTTTCCTCTTAGACCAGAAGGTTTCCTTATGAATATCAAGTATATAATAACACATGTACTGCTAAGACCAGTCAGACATAAGATATCCATTAAATCCATTATAATTTTCGATCACTACCTTTCGTCTATATCCTCGTATATCATGAATAAAACAATGAAATCTCACATGAGTTATAAACGTCCACACAGAACTGGGTAGTGACAACGTTTAAATAAATCCGTGTATCAAGCGCCGCTCCACTCCGCTTATATCGTGCAAGTCCATTTCATATTTGTGATAAACAACAATTATCTGGTAGGTACTCAGTACTAAGTAACACTTATTATTATTGTTTTCTCAATTATTTAGTGCAAATAAGGTTTCATTTAATGAGCGTACTCGTTTTGCTGGCACGTACCTATTTAATATCTAGATTAGTCAAGTTTATATACGTATGTATGTAATTAAATCATTTTTAGCATTATATCTCCATCAGTTATTACGTTCATTGCCTTTTATATACCTACATTAGACTGCTAGGTTACGGCCTGAGTTAATTTTGTTGTTTTCGAGTTTATAAAAAAACTCGACAAACATTTCGGACACCGCATTCTGAAATTTTACATCTTCACCGCGACATTTGCGACGCACGCTAATACGATCCAGGAACACATTAAATAAAAAATACATCGCATCGGTATATAAAGCCTCAAGTTCAATAATTAGCTGACATCAGCCTCTATATTAAATAGATATTAAGAAAACTTTGTATAATTTATACGTTAGGAACCTTGTAACTTTGATTAAGCAATTACTGTGGCCATAACATACAGATGTTCATATTAACTCCAATCCATGTAGAAACCTATTATCGATCAAAGCAAGTAATTGTATATCAAGAAACCATTGTTTAACCCGGATCTTCTCAGAGCGCGTCTGAGCCAGTTCATAAGTTCTGCTGAGCTTTGATTTTTAAATTTTTCCGCCGCCTAGCATATATCGTTGCGCCATCTATAGTGGAGTCATTGTAATAGGTAACATTTGACGTCTGTCAGTTTTATCTTCATAGTGAGACTGCTTGAAAACATCGATTAAAGTGAATGAATCGATATGGACTTGTAACATATGTGGATTTTGAAAATCAATGCGAATCCCTGTCCCATTATTATCTTTTCTTTCGTACAAGGTTACGTTGTCGGCTTTTGATGAAATGTCAAATGTTACCTATTAAAATGACTCTACTATAGTCGTGAAACGCCGCATACTACGGTCGAAGAGACAGTGTTTGCTCCATCAGCCTTCCAACATTTGGCAATGTGGTCGGCCCAATCAAGAAAGCTCCGTCAGCTGGCGAGCTGAAGACGCAATGAGCTGCCCGCTGTACGTTACGAAGTTAAACAAGTAAAACAAAATCAATTCACATATACGTTTAATTCATCTAAATTTGAAAATATTCATAATACATTGTGATGCTATTTATAAAACGTAACTTTGTGCTTTTAGTTATATAAAAAATAATAATTTAGTAACCGTACTAATAGGTAAATAACATAAAGTTGCTATTCATGAACGTTGACAACTTAATAATTTACAGAATCTAAAGCACCGTCCTATATCCAGTACAACGTTATCGACGACACAGAAGCACTTCTTAACTGGCGAATAACGAAGTACATACATATTTCGTTTTTATCCACGTCTTGTATTTGGTAATTGTGACACAGCACAGCACATAAATCTTGATAACAATACACAAATAGAGCGAAATATTTACCGAAACCGATATTAAAGTTAGTTATAAATATGTATTTGGGTATAATTATCACGTGTCTATATTTGTATTTTGGAAGAAGGAATAATACACATACGGCAACTAGAGGCTTTTTAATGGCGAACTTACAAGTCGTATAAAGGTTATTAATTACAAGTAGCAAAATTCCTGACTTACATAAATTAAACCCATTAACGATTGAATTATTATCTTTAATATCTTTAATATAATAATTTAATATAACATACTGTTACTAGTTCCAATGAGGGCAGAATACCTTGGTAATGACCGCTTTTATTTCGACCAAACGTGGATAACAACCCTCTCGACAGAAAAAACTGTCGATTTTAAAAACCGCACTGAAATAGGTTCATCCTACATATATGTTACGTGTTAAACTTATAACACACGTATAAGTTTTTGCGTTGAGGCTTAAAAATGACCAATGCTTTTATAATTATATTAACAACAGCTTTACAAAGTACACAAGACAACACATTTATAACATAGAGGAATGTCGAAATATAATTCTGTCTAAAATCACCCTGATTAAATTGCAACTACATAAATCGTACAATTAAATATGCCTACCCTTTTCAGATTCTTCACCCATTTAATACAGAACATTGTATTAAATGTAATTGAGCAAATATTACTAACATAAAACTTCTTTAAATAAATAGAAACCAGCAAGAACTTTGGTAATAAATAAATTCTGTTATATTGTAAAGATAAATGATTGCAAGTATTAGTATATCGTAATATACAACTCGTTCACCGCCGACCGCTACCACTATTTGTCACAGTGACTTTTTATTGCTGTCACTGGCCGACTAAAAGTTTTGCTACACGGTATCAAACGGCGGTTTGAAATAGTGCAGACTGTAGACAGTTGTTCTATGCCAAATTTCATGTGACTTTCAAACGCCCCTGGCTTCCAACTTTTTACAATTACAATTTAATACCGTGTAGCATAGATTTTAAAGTGATCAATACGTCCCGAAATGGTCTTCGGTTGCGTCCGTCCGCCGAGAGACAAAAGGTGACAATGGCGTTACGAACGCATTGCTATATCTTCGTATAATTCAATTAGGCGATAAAATTACACTTAGTTGATGCGCCTCGCTCATTCGCCTGAACAAGCTCAGGCCCTATTATCCCTTCGCGGGATCTAATCCAATCTGTTAACAACACGTTACTATGTCTTCATACTACAGAATAAAATAAAATCTCCAAAATACGTTCATATAAAATATTTCCGCCGCTTGTACAAACAAAACAATAATAATTTATCTTTTTGGTATTATAAGGAACAATGCATAACTTATAAAAAAAAATTTAACTCTCATAAAATTTAAAATATCGAGCCTCTGTTTTTGTTTTAATTATTTTCATGTGTCTATGTCACTCACACGGTAGTGTGGGTAATGTTTTCTTTTATTTATTTAATGTATTTCTAATGTTTTTTATATAAATACCGGCATTTTAGAAATCTTCTCCATATAAACTGTAACTGTGCCTTTTATACTTCGCTGTCTGCGTAATTGTCGTAACAAGAAGTACAGTTTTTTCATCACATATTAATATAATGATACATTAAAAGCAATTTTCATATTTTTATTAACTAACACTATTCCACAATCATGACGATGTTTCCGTTCGCTTCGGTTTGGTTCAGTTCAGTTCAATTCAATTCAATTCAATTCAGTTTCCGAATTCCCAATCATCACATTTGAAACTTTTGGCAAGTTTGGATAACTATGAATCAAACACACCTTTTTAAAATAATGTCGTACATTGGTACTTCACGTAATTATAATAATGCTATTCAGTATTTAATGACATTTTTTCGATTCAGTCTAAAAATTAATATTTAGTAGCCTCATCGGGCAAAAGAACAAATCGTTTTATTTGTTGCATCAGAGTATGAATGGACGGACAGAAATAATTGTAAACATCTTCAACATTTAGAAAGCACCTAAAGAGTATTCCAAAATTGCCTGCCAAATAGTTACATAACACTAGGCAATGTACACATACAAATGCACCTGATGTTCTTCACAGAACAAATTAAATTTGAAACACTGAGTCAGTTGAGGCCAGACCAGTTCAAGCTTACAATGCAATCTATACAAACAGTATTTACATTACATTTTAAACATACGCATATTCCCAATTTCTTGTAGTTGTCATGTATCTTACATGTGTCTAATGAAGGTTCCGACCCAACAATTTTTTTTATTACTAGTCAAACAATCTCACATTTAATAATCCTTTGTGACAATTTCACACACAGCTGTCTGATCGCATATTATTCAGACCAGTACCGTGGCAACTGAGGAGCTACACATATATAATTGTAAATACATACTTACATAAATAACTATTTCCCACTTAGCACTGGGTTTACAAGCCATAAACATACATGTGACTTATGCCAATTACTTACTTGATTTCACAATAATTAATAAATTATAAACATCTTGTATAATAAACTCTCCCCTAAATCCTCTAGATTACATTACAATTAACTATGCAGCAAATATCTCATTAATCATCTTTAGCTTTTACAGGTTTCAATTCCTCCGTTGTTTCGCTCATACTGGACGCTGTGTCGGTACGGGACTCGTCTACTGGATACAACCTGAAAATTTGTACTGGCAAGTTAATAATTGAAAAATGAATACCTCTACCACTAAATGTAACATTTCAAACTATCTATATAGATGTCCAAATGCATCAACGATTTGATGAATATCCGCTAGTGCCAAATTTTCACACACGTTTTAGTACTATGGAGGGCATGTTAAACTGTCCATTCCGTGTAGGCCATAAAGGCTGGTTAGACCAGCTGTCAGCTAGTCAGCCACCAACCCGTATTCCCACCAATCTGCATTTTCGCAGCGCGGTGTAGTAAGCTCCGGGTCTACTGCAATTACAGGAGTGACCCGTGCCCAGCAGTGAGTAATAGGGAGCCAGGTGAAATTTTAAGAATAATAAATAAATAAATAACATATGTGCTGCACACACAAACGTTCGTCCCGGGTGGGAAACGGAGCGATGAGCTCCGGTTTTGCTGTCAGGGTCTCTAACCACACGACCACGAGGCCAGTCAAATATTAAGAATGCATTTGGAAGGCACCGACCAGCGCTGGTACAAGTAGAGCAGGAAGACGACGTCGTCGCGGAAGCAGGCGACGCGGTGCGCGGTGGGCATCGTGATGACGAACGCGAACACGTCGTCGATGACCGTGTTGAACGCCTTGTAGGCGAAGGCGCGCCACGGCAGCGCCGCCACCGAGCGCAGCCGGTAGTTCACGAACAGCTGCGGCAACATCAGCAGGAACCCGAACGCGTACACGCCGTTCACGACGCTGTGCAGCGCCCACGAGTACCAGCTGCCGATGAAAACAGTGCGGTTAGCTTTTTTGTTTATGTGATAAAAAGGCATGGGATTGAATAAAACATTTCACCAGGTGGTCTCTAAATTCACCATGTAATAGTTATAGAACTGAGTTTGTGAGCAGATGACAGCAGGCTGACACTGACACACACGATGGCTGTCACGTGTGCTCTTTATCGGACTGTAGCCATACTGCAACATGGCTAACTTTATTTCAAATTTGTTATTTAAGAGTGCTGAGAGCTTTTTTTTTCGCCGGCTTTTTTCTCCCGGTCTACTATAGCCTGAGGGGCGTACAAAGCCGAAGTACGATGACTAAAATATGACCTTCATTGAGTGTATGTAGTAGTATGTATATACCTTATAATGAATAAAAGAATTTGAATTAAAATTTGAATTTGTGCAAATAAATGCCTTTATCTTTGTCTTTGAAACGTGATAACGCTTTTCCGTTACGCGACGGTCGAGTACCGTTCAATCGGTACCGTGAGTCAATAATGCGCAATGTACTGACGGCCGGGATCGTCGCACAGGTGTAGGTCTATACGCGGCGCCAGCAGGTGATAGGAGGTCTCGCGCACGTCGTGCTTGGCGAACATGCGCGCGAGGATGTCGCGCTCGCCCGCGCTCGAGCGCGTCTGGATCTGTTCGCGCGGCTCCTCGATCTGAAACGTTCAAACGTTCGGTCATGATACACCCTGGCACCCTGTAGGTGGTAGAATAGGCATTTACATCATAATTACATCATAATTATTATTATAATTGTACCGTGGTGTAGCAAACGATTACCGACGTCGAGACGAGATACTGTCGGGAACGTTAAGAATGTAGCACCTTGTGGGCTGCCTTGGCGCGGGTGGCTTGTTGCGTCGCGCGGCGCACGGGGTCGGCGAGCGCCGCGGCGCACGCCAGCGCTGCGCGGAGTTGACCGTCGGTGAGCGCCCACGCGAGCGGCTCCGGACGAAGCACCAGCCGGGACCCGAGCACCGCGCAATCTGTACAGAGTGGAACAATTGACCGGCCCCTTGGTTGAGTGGTTCGAGACCCTTACTGAAGAAACGTGAGTTCGCTTCCCATCCAGGATCAAACATTTGTGTGAAGAGCACCAACGGGTCTCATAAACGGGAGAATATTGATTTCCGCGCGGGAGAAGCTGCGGGCACGGCTATTTAGTTACAAAATGCGGGGATTACCCGGGAGCGGTGAAATTGTCGACTCACCCCGCAAACACCGCGGGGCCGTCGCCCGTGAGAGCTGCCCGGGTAAGGAGGGGATCCTCGAGGCGCGAATTCCCCACGCGCGCCGTTAGGGCCGACGCGTGCGAAGAACTAGTAGTAGTAGGGGATTACCCGAGAGGCGTTTCTTGATGACGATCCGACAGTGCGTGTTGCCTAGCAATAGCCGCAGAGGCGGCAGGTTGGCGGCCGCGACGCCGTGCGCCTTGGCCTCTATCCGCGCACTCTGCCACTCCAATTCCTGCCAAATGTCTCTATCCTTATTTATATAATACAACACTGGATATTTTAATATAAACACACTAGTATACCTGACCACGCGTTGCCGCGGTTAATTTATGTCAAATCATATATGACAAATATCGTGCGTTCAGAAATTGATTTTATGTAAAAATGTATTGACAATTGACATTTATTATTTATTTATTGTATAAAAATTATCCTATCTTTTAAGTTGGATCAAATAATAGATCAAGTTTTATTGAAATCGGTTCCTTGGTTTCGGAGATTGTCGCAAACGAACATCGTGACACGGGATTTTTATACATATAAGAGATAAGTAACGGATTACACATTCATAGTTTCTATCTTTTTAAGCTTATCATTTCTTTAACAATAATTTTCTGATGCTAATTCTGTAATAAAATTTAGAACTATCAAATAAAATTAGCAAAAATTGTCATTAAAAAAAAAGTTTTAGTTTTCTATTGGTATCAAACAAGTTTTGTACTGTATTTGATAACCATCGTTTAAACGACAATGTAAAAATCTCTACAAGTGAAAAGTCAAAAGTTTGTCAAAATTTTGTTTTGATTAATTCAAACAAACTAATTCGAATGCTTACGAACTTGACGTAACCTTGTTATCGATATAATATAGTAACAAATACAGTAATACATACATTTTTGTCAACCACGATTTCTTGTTAGATTCGCGGCGCCGCTCTGTCGTAGCGCAAATCTATCGTTATAGCAACATAACACGGTTATTGGATACAAAGTGATAAAATGTCACATAAGACACATTAAGTAGAAGGCTTTTTCTTTTTCTAACCTTATATATAGGGCTTTGTTCACTAAAACCCATATATCATTGTCAATACGTATGCTCCAGACGTTACATTAACAAAACGGGATTCATACCGAGATATCGAATGTATTGTTGTAGTAATAATATATAATGAAAGAACAGACGGACAAAAGGCATCATACTAAGCTTCTCCTTAATCGGATTCACTCGGATGATTCGCTGTAATTATGGAAAAGATTTGATTGCACGGATATTGAATGATATTTATGTAATTACGTTTCATTATACTACTGACGTATTGAAGACGAACGGAATGTGACTAATTGACTATTATTGCTGAGCTCACCGCTAAAGGTTGTCGGCGAAAGCTTTAGACTGTAATGCTTCGATGAAAGATCCGAAAGATTATATGAAACCTAATGAAATTGATTTATAAGTTGTAGTTTTTCTCCATCGTGTTTCGGGTTTCCAACTGCTCCTGGAATTGGTTCTATCATTTTATATTTATATATACATACATAAAATAACAGCTATTTGTTACAAACATCAAAATCTAAACGTAAAATAGCAATAATTGAAGTAATTTACAATTGAATTGAAATAATAAATAGAAAGAGTTTAAAATATGTAAATTAAAAACAAACAATTTATAATACGTTATAAATGGTGATTCATAGTGCTTACTCGCTAAGGTTTTCTCTTTGACTGTGCGACTAATCCCTTATTCATCTATCGATATGAAAGTGATGAATTACTTAATAACGTTCAATATCCTTTATTGAATTATATCGTTGTTCATATTATCCTTATCTGCTTTGTGAAAGGCAACTCATTACATATTGCTCGAGAATTAGTATGTCATCATTTTTGCTTTGTAAGAAGGACTTAGGATTTTAATCCCATTGCGGTAAATCTTGAGATTCTTTTTCTTTATCGGCTTTTTCCTAGCTATCAACGATTTTATTTTTTCTTTTCTAACGATACTTTTTTATCGCATTCGTTTTATTGATGTGAAGTAGTGAAGCAGCGATAGCGTTAGTGGTTTGGATTTCTGTGTCATGTTCCGGTTGGAAGTTCGATCCTGGCACCCCATGTCTGTCTTTACAAAAGTTATATGCATTTAAAATTCAATCACTCGCTTTTAAGATGGAAGAAAATATCACGAGGGAATCTGTATTCTTTGAGTTCTTCGTAATATGTATTTTCAAAGATATGTTAAATCTGCCAACCCGCACTATTCCAGCCTGGTAAACTATGATTATTTTATCACGTTTTACATTACAGACTATATTATTACAAAGATGACAATAAAATAAAATTTTATAGACGACAGTGATCACTTACCATCAGGTCGCCAGTCGGCCTGTTTGCTTGTATTCGCATTGAATTTTCGACTTCAATGTAAAATAATTGAATCATTATATGTAATCATGAACGTGAAGATAAATTAAGAACATGTTTAATTAACATAACATATGTTTAGAATTATCTAATGAAAGCTCTAAAATATCTTACACGTATACATTGATGACGATGCATACAAGGCATTATGTAAATATGACAACCTTATTCACTGTTTATGCCGCCCTACCTCGCTTAGGCGAGGAAATAAGAATATTTAAACAGACTCGACTACCCGGTTACGTGTTATAACCGGACTATTGTGTCCTATGTGTAAATTAACTAGTTACCCATATGCTTAAGTATTGAAATCATTCATATTCAACAAATCAACAAATAACAACAAGTAACAGCTCAAAGTAAGTTCCTCCAAGAAGGTGGTTTGGTCAGTTTTATGTACATTGACTGAAATATAACGATTACTGCTGAAGAGGTTGCGTGGTTTATTCTAGGATTCCCGCGGGTAGGTACTTACGCGGGAAAAACTTTGTGTCACATGGATGCCCACGCGGTCACCGAGTGCACAGCTGGTAATAAATAAGGCAATTTTAATTGACCATGATTTTGTGTTACTAGGTTTATTTCCTAATTTGCGACGCACTAATTTCATTACAGAATCCATATGTGTAGAGCTCGCTATGAGAAAATAAGCGATACATAATTCGCACAACGTCCCCCTAATTTCCGATGCTACATAAGCTACACTACATGTAATGTTCGTATCCATAATGAATGCCCGACAAAGTAGCAGGAGGCAGTAACGAGCGGCGCGTCTCAGGTGACGCTGCGACCGCACTTAGCTGCGAGCGACACTTCCATATCATTACGAGTGTCGGGTAAATACTGGCCGGTATTGAGAGCGTATTAAAATGATAGCTTAGGATATCCGTGGTGCGAACGGACGGCTAATCTTGACACTTTCCGGCTGCTTGCTTGAACTTAAATGTCTTACTAAGCAATAGAATCTTTTTTACTTTGTATGATCTATTATGTTATACCTACTTTCTCAGCATCATTTTTATCGCCAGCATGTATATGAAACAAAATCCAAAATCGCGAAATAGTACACATTAAGTTCCAAAACCTTAAAATGTTACTATCAGATCGGGGAACTAAGAGAAACTAAGGCTTTTTTTAATTTTGCGGACTAAGCGTAAATATGAATCGAGTTTCCGAGATATCTTCATAATTCAAACATGATGCGATTGCCGTGTTTTATTTTTTCAATAAAATCATTAATATTCTCTCTGTAGATTTATTTTTTCACGAACTGAACGTAGACAAAACACCGTTTACTGTTTACTCGTGTACTATTTTATATGGTCCGTCGAGTCGGATAATCTTCGATGTGTCTACAAATTTATGTCATAATAAGATTTTTTTTAAATATACTTTTCATTAACATTACCTCCGTGTTTCAATGTTTAATTACATAATATGAAGCTCCGACTACTTTTAATGTGTTATTTATACGGCAACGATTATTTCGGTGCGGTAAGATTGCATAAAATTCACATTAAGAGACTCATAATGCATATTCAAGCGGGGGCGTGGCTAAAAAAGGTGTAACTTAATACGACTAAATAGTATAATACTGCTCATATATTAATAATAATTACGCAGTGGCACAGCCGCGTGCGATTAAATATTGGCGATAATAATTATAGTAATAATATCTCGGAACGCCATTAACGTGGCCATCTGATCCCACACTAGGTAAAGCCTATACTGACTGTAAAAAAAGAAAGTAAGGAAATAAGTAAGCCTATACTGTATGACTGTGGATAAATTACGATTATACATACATTCATACAGAACAAAATAAACGTGTTCATTATACAAATGTATGTCTAGGGTGGGAAAGCCCACGACACTGTCTAGCTCTGTAATCTCTGTGAATTTAGATGTTTGAACCGGCCAATCTACTTTCGAGTCTATTTTGACAAATCTGTTTAGTTTTTGATAATTTTTCGCTTTTCGCTTCTGGTTTGCTGTAAAGCGCATGCTTTATTCAACGGGATTTGTATGCTATACTTTGTGTAAGGTACTTTCTTCATAAAATATAGTGCTCTCTTCCCCATAATTGCCAGGAAATGGTGGTGTGAAAATACAGCAGTAAAACTTCCTCAAGCATTTATCTGTGAGTAGGTAATTATTAAAAATGGCTATTTGCTTAAAACTGCGCCTCTTTTTATGTATAGAGATGATTTGTTAACAGATAGAGTCCCTAGACTATTTTTCCTGTTAAGCGATGACTGTTGTTTTGTGTTATGCTTTGATATTATACCCTTATGTATCCCTCCAAGTATATTACTGGTCTTAAATGGGGCTTCAATTTGTATTGATTATCGAAATATGAGCTTCACTGACACGTAATTAACCAATCGACGTTTGTTTATGTACTAACTAACAATATATATAATTGAGGTTTTTTCGTAATCAACATTGTTCTGTATACAGCCGTTCTTTGATAATGATTATGTCAATTATGTCAATAGTATTCAGCGTTACCTGAAATTATTGTTTTAAAATGAAAGAATAGATCGCTTAATGTACTCGTAAGTAGTCCAAATGATATAACCGTATTTTATAAATATTTATTTATTTCATATAATAATAGTATTGGTTTGTTTCAGGTATGTTAATGTGAAGATTTTTCTCGGCCTGGTTAGTCCGGTGAGTGCATTACTCGTATCATACGAGTATATCATACATCATACGAGTCGTATGTAACTGAAAGGTAAAAACGTTAGTCCACATTATGGTAAATAAGCAAGGGCCCTTATCAAACGCTTAGCAACTGTACAGCAACATCCTCGATCCAGGCACATTAATAAGTTAATTTGACATGAAAAGTGCAATACATCGTTATCGTATTTTTTATGTCAAAATCATCGTAGAAATTTTGAAATTGTTCAAATTTTTACCAACTTACATCTACAATCTTATTGTCACTATTATTGTAGTACAATGAGATGCAGAGGTAAAATAATTTAAGACATTAATTTGATTATTAAATGCAATCGATGCTAAGTTGGATGTATTTGGTAAATGACCACCATAAAACCATGGTATTAAATACATCTGCCGCTTGCTTCCAAAACGTTAACTAGGAAATTGATGTACTCGTATGTCACTTTATACTTTAACTTTAACACGTCAGTGCACAGCCAAGTCCAATATGAAATCGACGTGTCATGTCAAAAGTTGCAATCACCGAAACCCATTAAAGCAGTGCGTGAGTACCATCGAATCGAAAACTACAAACGAATTTATAACGGAACTAAATCAAAATCGGACAGGCGCTATCAACGATGCTTTACATTTTCGGAAATGGAAAACGCTTCGTGTCAAAGCGACGTGACAGGTGCGAAATTAAACTTTATTATTACATAAATTTAATATTGTACCGGGACAAAGGTTGGCCACCCTCGCCTTTGATTGTCGGCGTCATGAACTCTGTGTATTTATTATTTTTAGTTTGATCCGCCGCGACTCCATTATGACCGTCTGTGACACCAAATTTAAATAATCATAATTGAATCTTTACGCCAGTTATAATATAATAGAAATTAAATGTATTCGTGTCATTATTAATAATTATAAATAGCCTTTCCCACTCAAGCTCTTAAGCCACAATAGCGTCTCATAGGTGGCACCTATAGCAACGTAAATACATACGATAGAATGCATTTCTATAGAATATTGAACCGTTAACGTAATTCCGGCTTAGAAGTAAAGACTTGTCCTTTATTCTAAAGACTTTTTTATCTAGACCAAACAGGTCAGATACGGGCTGATGAAAAGCGTGATGATCTTAGAAAAATCTCTTTGGGTTTGTCGGTGGTTCTGCTTACCCCTTTAGAATCGGCCATCCTGAAATTATAATAACAGAGTCAAATTTCTGTTACATCGCTATAACTCTATTTAATTGCATATTGGCCATGACGCGTCATGAATACGTGGTTAACTTATTTAACCTATTAACACATACATACTTAGAAACATTTGGAATTACCCTTCCAATTTCACACGTGTGCATCAACATAGAGCTAATAATTAGTAGAGCCGTCCATAACAAAGTCGTCATCGTGATTAGTCGCACTTGTTGCTCGTTTCACGCCGGCATATCCCACGCTGATGCTGTGGGCGTAGAATTAATTTAATTAGCGTGCAAAGGGATTAAGACTTTAGTGTTCATCTCCAAATATAATGCGGTGGAACGTTGGGTATTTCGAGGGATCGCTTTCTCTACCTGTACATTTCATTCTCCACATAAATATAACAGCTTTGTAATAGAGTCAAAAATAGAACATTTGCTGAAATTTCATTACCCACCTACACGCATGAAGTTATTACCGCAAATGCGTTTGTCTGTTTCGTATTGTTCTATTCAGAACATTGTATAACAGTAAAATAGAGCTCCGTATGTACATACATAAACATGTTTCACTTGCGATTTCTACAGAATGATATAGATTCTATAGAATAAATTTCTATTTAAACAATGAATGTTTATTAATTAAACTTTTTTAAACTGTATTCAGTATTGTTTCGATTGATTTGTTATACATTGAGCAAAGACAACTGAGTATTCTTCTATCGTTATCCTTGATGCCTTATAGCCCTGTTAGAATGAAATCCTTTGATAATTAAAAACGGAAGAAATGAAGATCCTGTTCTCATAATTTGTAAAAGATTCTATGGGCACTAATGTTTTTTGTTTAACGAATATTAATTTTATTTTTATATCTGCGTTCTGTAATTGTATTTCTTAACGAGACGAGCGAGGTCGCGGCTTCGAGTTCGTATAGTAGTATGTGAAGATATGGCCACAAGTCATCGATTTGTTTCAATATTAACGAATCGTGGCGGGCGTGTGCTGCATAGTTTATTTTACGCATTGTAATATTTACGATCGTTTTTTCCTTTCCGTTACAGACTATAACGGAATCGATTTGGGCATCGGGTCAATTATCTAACACCTTCGAATTATGTATTGGAATGTGCGAGATAAAATCGATTTAAAAATATGATACGTAATAACACATATCACTTGGGTCACTCGGAAACATTGATCTTACAATTATCTCGTACGTTTGATCAGAAAGTTCGAAAAGCAAACATATGAAGTTGCTAAAGATTTATATCCAACATTTACGAATAAATATTTATTTGGAGATACAAATTAAACATAAGTAGGTATAACAACACTAGGTTTTTGTCTAAGAAATGTAGGAGTGTCTCTGGCACTGAAATAGAATTATTGTTGGGAGATCCCTTTGCTTTTTTATTTCGACATTGGAACTAAACGGCATGGTAGGTCACCATTAAAAAATGTGGCCGTCGACGATAAATGGGATAATTGATACAAATGCCACGGCTTAATGCGTTTGGGGAAACACTTGGTACGGCCATGGATGTTTTCGTATAACCTTGAGCTGGGGGTAAAAATAGAATGTTTAGCGGATTA
The DNA here is from genome assembly GCA_018246895.1 of Aspitha aspitha aspitha. Classification (NCBI taxonomy): domain Eukaryota; kingdom Metazoa; phylum Arthropoda; class Insecta; order Lepidoptera; family Hesperiidae; genus Aspitha; species Aspitha aspitha. The sequence continues at coordinate 11,415 of DWGJ01000722.1, read as the reverse complement.
GGGCACTCCTACTTTTTGTGTCCAGACATATGTTAAAGAATTATGACCATAACAATAGGCAACGATATCTTAAAGTCTATTGTTATATAGTCTGCACATCACAGATAATTCGCTACACTTAACACGTAACGGGAATACCGCTTAGAAGTAATTTTAATAATTCCTCCACAAATTAGCAAATTGGGTCGTGCTCAAATTTTGTAGCAGTACATTTCTGCGGTGTAGACGACGTGCCTCATTCATAAACATTCAATAATGGTGTTCAGCTGTTTTGTTATGTTTAATCCTTAATCATCGTGACGTGAAACGCAACAATATCTAAAAGACCTATTTTAATGACACAAAAAAGGTCCTTTGTCTCTAAAAATCCAGATCAAGTATTAATTACGAAAGTACATTAAATTAAAATCATCTTATTGTTCTCTTACTAATCTAGAAACCAATGTCAGACTTCACTAACAGTTTCAAAACTTAATTATTTATTTAGATATGGAAAAGTTAGCGATTTCTGGGATCTTTAATAAGATTTGTTGTAACTTTACTAACTCATCGTTTACTCAGTAAAATGAAAATCGCTAATTTATTTCTAGATAGAAGTAATTGTAAACTTAAATCAAGGCTAACTAAAAGGTTCTTAAGGTCCCCGAGGAGTGGTCACAGTCAGCTATCATTTTACAACGGGAAAGAGGTGAAATTGCCAACCCTGAATTTAAAAGTCACTGCCTAACTTTACAATGAACATATGAGGTTATTAAATTTATTCACATTATTGAATAAACGGTAGCGAGGTTCACCAAATCCAGGTAAATTAGGTTCATAATGCTAGTTCCTGTTTATTGAAAGGCCCATTCCATTTTATGATATTGAACATTGCGTTTTGGATAATGCCCTCAATATTATCTAAATTCAGGTCATCGCTGTCGCGCCTGGCTTTATGCTTAATGGCATGGATTTACGAAAACATCTATTTTACTAACAAAATCAATAATGAACTGTTATTGGCAGATATTATAATGCGGGTAATATTGATTAAATTCTATTAAATCTCTTGAGTGCGGAAAGAGCTTGCTGTTTCATATTGTTTCAGTGTAATTTTTGTTTGGTTGAAGCTTTAGACCTCAATACTTCTGACCTAGTCAGTCTCTAAACGCATCACGTAATTTAATTATAGAACTCAATTTGTAAGCAGATGACAGCTGTTACATATTGATATACACGATTAGCTGCCATGTGTGCTCATTATCAGACTAAAGGCTTACTAATTTAATTATTATTTTTCCTATTTAAAAGAATGCTTTTTTGCCGGCTTTTTTTCTCCCGGTTTGAGCTAGGATTTTTTAAATATTAAGCGCATCACTGACATAATCAGAGTTTAATTTTTCTAACAAAATTTACGCTATGGTTAATTGCATCGCTATTTTGATAACATTTACAGTTTTGTTACGTTATTCCGGGGTAAAAAAACGCTGGCACTACATATTTATACTATATTCGGCGCGATGGATATATCATTCGAAATAATGTAAACAAAACATAAAAACGCTCGCCTCGTCAAATGAAAGAGAGAGAAGAATAAATATTTATATGTTACGTGCAAAACAATCCACCGAAAAAACCAATAAAATAGGTAAATCGAGTAACGTCAATCCAGAAAGGATAACCCTTCTTTTATAAGAAATCTTTCCCGTTTCACATCAAAACCCAACTCAAGCGAAATAAACACACGAGAATCGAATAACGCCATTTTATTTTATTCGGAGATCTGAGGAGATGATTGATTCGGTACATTACATGTATGACCAGACCTGAGACTAATACGGGATGGAGACCATAAGAGAATTTAGACTTTCTGTAGATACACTACGGTAAAGGACTCTAACGAAGCTACAAAAAATTACTTGTTGAATTTGAGGTAATTTTGTTTTTGGAATTCTTAATTAATATGATGCAACATGCAGTGGATGTATCAAAATCACAAAATCAATCTTATGAGTAACGATAATAAGCATAAGTGTTAAAGGCAGTTTTTGTTAGTTATAAACTAATTTGACCGACGATGGTTCCAGAATTATTTTAGTTTAAGCCATTTAACATGATAATTAGAGATATTAAATGGAGTCGCCAATTATGTTTGGACGCATTTAGTCCGTTGTTTATCACAAATCTTGCTAATTCATTATTATGAATGCTCTGTTATATTTCAAACTAGCAATACGTACTGTCTGATGTTTTTTTTTATACCATGTACTTTCGCAAAATATAGATAGTGAATCTTCGTTGTCGTATTGATGAGGGTAAGCGATAAGCGATACTCCTAGACGGAATATGTCGTTCTGGACAGTCTTATACCAATTTGTTTTATCATTAACTTAGCTCATTTATTTTATTTTGATTTAATAACTGTTTCACAGAATTCTTACTACACAGAATTTCATACTTCAAATCTACAGTTCTAAAGAAATACATTACAAAATACTTTATTTAAACCTAAATAATATTACTGATCAATCATCAAAAAAAATTATCGATGTTTAGATTAAATTCAATAGAATTACGCTGATTTAATTCCACTAAATGGCAGTGTTTATACAACAATAATGTAGTCGAAATTCGATGAAGTGACCGTGTTAAGAGCTCTCAAGATATGCCAAAACATGTTCTGTAATTTTTTTATATTCGCGAAAGACAATTTTCTCCGCTAACAATGAGACAAGTGAATAGGATTGACTCATTGAAAAACATGACAAAACGTTGCCTTATGTCAATCTTTTTGTCCTTACCAAGTCTAATCGTGAACAGCTGTTTATTAAATTCAACCCTATATATACGGACATAGAACTTGAAATCGTACGAGTGGACAAAATCAATGAGGGATGGTAAATTATGTGCTCCAGCAAACAACGTCAGGGCTAATTTAAACGGGACAGACAGAAGGAGCGATTTCTATTAAACTAAAAATAAATATCCACGGTTTAATAGCGCGCACGTCCCTTGAAGATGAGTTATTTTCGAATGGTGCAGTTGTAAAAAGATCGCCTCTATATATGGAGCATCACAGAGGCTCTCGGCAGTTGCCTTTTCAGGTGAATTACCTAATTAAAAGATTAGCAATTGGCAAATACTCATACCTTGAACCTGAATGTGGTCTACTAATAATGAACGATATTTGATACGTGAATATTACTTAACTGTCGCATTTTTAAAAATATATGCGTATAATAGATGTATCAAGATCAAATACGCAAATGCTAGTTATAAAGATTTATTGTAACCGTGAAGCCGAAATTAAATACTCATGTGACTAGGGTATCCAAATCTCTTGTCCATAGCTAAAACAGTGTCGGTTATTTTCCGAATCAAAATACTATCGGATGCTGGATCTTAAACGCTCAATTACCTAGATTTATATGAGCAGTCCCTGCGGTACTCTCCAATCAACTGGCCACGTTGGAATAAACATATTTGAATAAATGAGTGTGTAGGGTCAGCTAGCAATTTGGCGCTAAATTTGCTGTCTATCCGGGGTTGAAGCCGGCACCGGTTTTACTAACGATTGAAATACACTTGCGACTTTACTACTTAAGCGGAAATAATTGTTCGATTACGTCATATGTGAAAATGCCTAAATAATTGCAAATATGTCTTTAATTTTCATAGCTCTTTTCGCACAGCTCGAGACATGGTTACGTCGAAGTTATTGACAGTGATTGATGGCGTAAAGGTCTGAAAGGCTTTGACGGTTGTCTCTCATATGACTTAAGATTTCTGGCGAAATACTGGCAATAAACCAAGTATGAATAGAGTTGTAATTATGTTATAGTAATAATAATCTTACTAATAACTTGGGGACGATTTATACACCCAAATTAAACAAAGCCTCTGACAGAAACCAGACAGCTGATCTTTGTGTATAAATATAATGCATGTTTATACCCCCGGTTGCAACATACATATATTGATGCTCATCACACTAATATTTGCCCTAAGCAGGAATCGAACCCCGACAAATATTTAAACGGGAAAGATTGTATTGAATACGATTTTAAATACGTGTTTTTTGTGCTTTTTTTGTCGTAATCGATCTGTAATGAAATATTTTTTTGCGATTGTCCTAAGACTATGCAGACATATTTCAACGTAGAAAGTGGCAAGTTTGCTTTAGTCCCCAAAACGCAGCCGATTTCGCCAAATGTAACCGGACGTCCAATATCCGGGGCGCTCACAAATCTAATATACGTAATCCGGATAACATCTTATGTTGCAAAGCTAACTCCGTCCTCCAACGTATGGCAGTCGAATTGCATTCTGTTGAAATGGGACAGATGATACTATTAGTATCAATAGAGTTTCAGTACAGTCCTTGAATGTGATGCACTTCACTATTTGATATAGCTCAAGTCTAAATTGCTCTAATCAGTATCAGTATAATATTATTAATAGTTTTAAAATTTTCTTAAAAACAGATATATGTTGGCCTAAGTTTATTATTATACAATGTTATCGTAAGAATAGTTTCAAGAAAAATGTATGCGCATCAACGATTCGATGTTATTTTTGGCATTACAGCAATATTTTTATTATGCTCATTTATATAAACGGTCTCAAATCACGTTTTAGCAACCCTACGTGTTGTAACATGAAAATCGCCGCCAACAGGGCTGGGGCTATTGATTGGCGTGATAGACGGAAGCGGACTATTCGGATAACCTTGGCGGAGTCAATTTATTCCTCTATTGGCAAACTAAATAAGGGATTATTGCAGTTACTTGCGTACTAGGAGTGGTTGGAGGCCAATCTTAGTACAGCAATATCGTACAGAAATTAACTGTAACAAATACAGAGCGAATAAATCCAATGTGACGATATAAGATTATTGAAAATTGTCTATGAAATAGAATAGTTTTTAGAAAAATGGAACATTCCTTCCTACAATGTTACCAACCTGATGAAATTAGTGACCATCTAAGTATGTCTTATCAGAAATACTTTTTTATATATATTATTATCCGATTAACATGCATAGTGTATAATTCTTGGACAAATATTTTTATTTCATCAAGAAATACTCATAGAACAAACAAATGTGGTCATCACGCAAATGTTTGTTCAGGGTAGAAACTACTAGACCAAAAGCCAAGTCAAGTTAACCATAATTATAAAAGTTATCTTATTTTATAGTACACAAAAGATAAAAAAGATACAGGAAATATTTATTATTTTCGCTATTGTAAACGCACTGATACATTCTGTTTTTATGTGCACTCCCCCAGGCCGTTTACGATCCGCCCTTGAATTTTTTTATAGCTGGATATAAGGAAAACAATAAAATCCTAGCAATTGCAAAATATTGTTTTTTTTTTGGATTCATTTTAAGTTCACGGGTTTTTGGATACAATGAACCTATTCGTAGCATTCCAACTTGTAACGGATATGTGAGATTCGCTTTTTATCGTGTAGATAAGACCAAATATTCCTTTCTATTGCAATGTTTACCGTATTGTCCAAGTATCACTGTGCCCAGCAATGAGTAATGAACGTTCCAGCCAAACTTTCATCAATTAGATCTAAAACTGTACATATATACAGGTATACATATAAACACAACAAACCCACAACAAAAACGCTTATCTAACTCGTGTAATAGATTTCGGAAATCCATTGAAACCAACGCAACCGCAAATTCGAAACACATATCATTATTACGCCGCTAATTAGGATTCCGTTGCGTCCAATATCACTGGCGGCGGCGCTCGATGCGTTCCGATTCCGAAAGCGACGAGTAGGGATGTTAAAGAACTCCGTAATCGTAACCGAAACTATCCGATATCCGATATAAAATTGTATCCGTAACCGTCACCGAATCTGATATAAAATTTCGGATAATTTCGGATTTCTTTTGACTTTTCAAATTCCTTACAAATTTAATATCCTTAACCAAAACTATCCGAAACTAACGGATAATCCGAAATAATTTCATATCCGAATCCGGTGTTACAATTATTCCTATATACGTATCCAGTCCGTATCCGAAATTTCATATCCATAACATCCTTAGCGACGAGCATTGCGTATCGCTCGCGCCGGTGAGAAATGCTTCGTCCCATACCACATGCATATGCCTGACAAATATTTAGTCGAATTCCGAAAATTCTCCGCGCTGACGCTATTCGACACACGATAACCAATTTCAATGGATATTTGTAATGCCGGGTATATTGCCATTGCTTTTGTGTGAGCATCGGCTTATATTTGAGTGTCTTCATTCGGGTACTGCAAAGGTTTTGTTCCTGTAACATTCCCGGATACCCGAGATTCGACAATTAGACGTTGAGTTTCGATTGTTTCGACTAAACAATTCACATTTCAATTATATTGTACCTACCTACCTATTCAATTATATTCTACCCACCGGCTTCACTCGCGCAGTTAACTATTTTCCAAAACCGACAAATGCATTAATTCTAGTTATTACATGAAAAATTTTATGTGTCTGACTTCTAAACGGACAGATTTTCGTAAAAACTCTGTATATCCATTTTACCCCCTTATCGGTGGAATTCCCAAATTCCTTTCTTAATACTTACACTATATGCAAAATTTGGGCCCTACATGCAAAATTTCAGGATTCTATGTTGAGCATTTCAGTGATTCGTTAATATCGGAATCAGTCAGTCGGTTATATTTTTGAGTATCAATTTTTATCAATCGAATAAGTATATTATATTTTAACCGCAGAATAGCAATGACGTATCATACAGCCAGCGGTATCACACGGAAGCAATCTAGGCAGCCTAGTAATACTCTCCGTTAGTAAATAGTAATACAATTGTACGAACAAAGGTGAATCTGAATTACGTTGATTACGCCATCGCAAATAAGTGTTCCGAACAATAATATAAGTGAAACAGCCAATTGAACATGAGTAACCGCTTCCGTGACTATGTGCGAGCTAACGGCGCCAATAGCGGGTGGATTTGTTAATTGTATGCTGTAAAAAAAAACTACGATTGAACTGTCTTATCTCAATACTCAAACAGTGAAGGTTTGCTTACCTTAATAACGGGCAAAAGTGATAAGCTATTTGAAATGCTTTTTAATTTTTCGCAAAATTTAAATAAAAACGGTTTAGGAATAATTCGAAATATGATTAGGTGCAGTATTCATTGCTACTGCAGCCTAGTGTTTACAGTACCTTTGGAGCTCATAAATAAAATGGAATGGAATATGTAAAAGATTGGTACCTACGCTATTTGGGAAGACGAATTCTGAAAACAGAATTAGTTATCCTATCTTCTGCACTGATATGTAGTTATTTCGAAATTCAAATAAAAGAAGCTTACAGTCGCTTTCGTAACAAAGAACCGCTTTTTGAAGCCCCAGGACATAATCGAGTTGTGTCATTTGTGAAATGCCGCTTTTATCTGCACGCGTTATATCCGAACGAGCGTCGATCCGCGGGTCAATGTTATAGCGAATGTGGCCGCGATATCCATAATTGCGCTCCCGGGAACGCGAGCGACTACCGCTCCCGTATATCATTACCTGGATAAGAGACCGCATGAACTAATACGGCTCTTTATATTCCACTTGGACGCACACATAACCGATAAGTGTAATTACTTTAAACAAATGTTCATTAAACCTTCGAACAGTCGATTTTAAATTGAACACATTGAATATTATGATTGTTTCGAAGTCCTTGCTAACAATATGGGAAGATCAATACCTGATATCCTTGTGGGATATATAAGTTTAAGCTTTTTAAGGATGAATAGGTTTTTTTAGGTACGCATGGTCTATCTTCGCCTATCGCAACCAAATGCGAGCTTATGTACATATATAGCCTTAAAGGCTTATTCGATAAACAGTAAGTAGCTGTGGGATAGTGTATAACATATTTAACACACCGAATTTTTTTTTTTCGTTTGGGATATTGTACTATATATTTACCCAATGAATTTTTTTTTTAAAGAATTTCAGTAATACAACTTCATCGTACTCATATTGTTGGGATAGAGCGTTTTCGATGCTTCAGCAACGAGGTGTTAATGCCATGTAGTTCATTAATACTAAAGTTCCTAGAATTGTTAACACCCGCCAAGTATTTTGCGGCTCTCCGAGCTTTGCGTAAAAGTTCAGTCCGCCGCCGGCGGGTCATTAACCCCTGGCTCTATCGCCGGCGAAGAGTGCACAAATGTTCTCATTAATACCTATATTGTATGAGATAAAGAAAAGTCAAATGAGATAAACACCATGCCGGCGTCTATTTTTCCTGACTCCTACAACCTGGGACTATTCAAATTAAGAGTGAATAGGCAGGCACTTTTTAGGCAACCGTGCTCCGCCTTAGACTGAATCTCACTTATGCCTTTAGTACCCGGTATTAAACGGCGGTTTGAATGTTTTTCTATCGTTACTATACCATGACGCGAGGTCAGTAACGGTTTAGGCAGAAATCATTGTGTTTTAATCTTTACCCTTGTAGACCTGACGTGATTCTGCATTCATCCCTCGCTTCACGCATACGTTGGTTTCAGAGAATACAGAATTAAATAATAGAAAAGAAAATGTAGTTTTACTCTACTTTATACACAAAGTGTATAATATTAATTCGTATCGGTTCATCTACAAATGTTAAATATAAATACGCTAGAGGCTACCAGAGCAGTTTAAATGCTGCCGGTTCATGCCGGTTGGCTGTATCTTCGCCAGCCCGTATTGTAGGTATTTAACGGATTAAACCTTAGGCCCCCCTGAATCGCAGATTATTTTAAAGCATAGTGAGTTATGTGAAAGCTAGTTAGAGAGCTAGCTAGAGAAACGTTAATATATTTATACTGTTTTTTTTATAAATCAACGTTTTCTCTCGGTAATAAGTTTAGTGATTCGTGTACTTGATGTAGGTACAGTGCGACAGGCACTGAACACATTTGCGGTTTGTATTGAATGTTGTTCGTTATGTCGAGTTAATTTGTCAGTTCAAATACGTACGTACACAGTAACTTGGAATAACAGCTTAGTTTAGAATCAAAAGACTTGTTTTGGATCCAAGAATTCGAGCGCAGGTCGAGGGTGATAATTTACATACATTACAAATCAGCGCTATTCAAAACGTCTCTCTCGCGTTACGATTATAATTTTGTTTGACTTGTTCTAGAGAGGGGCGGCTTCGGCGGGTACTTAGCAATTGTAATTTACGAGTGTGTATACCATAGAAGTAATAAGTAATGGAAATGTCACAGACAAGACATAAACGTGGTTAAAACTTGTTAATTAGCAAAATTTTGGTAAAAGTGAAAAAAAAATGCCACTTGTTATTTGCGTTTTCAATACGGCGCTTGAGAGTGAGTTTCAAAATGTTTTTAAAAATTGAATGTTTTGAAGCACAATCATCACACAATACAAATCCACACTTTAAAACTTCATTCCTTTATTCATTCCTTCCTTCGTTCTTGTACTCAAAATACTTATGGAACACGTGCGCGTGTGTAACAATTCCATAATTTATGATTGAAAAACGTAAATTTCTTCTATTCGTCACAAGGATATCCTTCAAATAACTTGAACTTAAAAATAACATACATTGTGATGTGATCTTATTATTCATGTATGCGAAGACATTTCTATTACATTTTATATTCTAAGTATGTAGATGTTATTCACAATTCGTACTCAATTTGCTCATTGTTACGTTCTATAATATAAGATGTCCTGATTTTCAATTAAACGCTGTGTTTGAACCATCAAAGAGAAATAGGAATACATAAATGGTAATTTTGGTTCAGAAGACTACATTTTCACAAAAGATTAAGCCAATTACGTCTGTATAATGTTTTTTACTTTTAATCCGTTAAATACCATACCCACACCATAAACTTGGCTCTATAGTTTAAAAGTTATGAGGGACCACATTTTTTTGATGTCGGTAGGGAAAACCGCGTAGCAATTAATATTTGGAAATAAAATTCATATAGTCTTTGTTGTTATTTTTGAAGTACGGATAGATAGTATTTATCTGTGTGCGTTCTAGGTAGTTTAAATACAATAGCAAAATATGTTAATCAAATACTTGTTTATTGTAATTGTATGTACTGTAAAAACGTTGAAATTTCATAAAATGGCTACGACTCACAATTTATTTAGACACATCATTATATGCCTGATTTTACGATCGGACAATAACATAAATATCAAACTGAATTAGCCAACTGCGAAACATAACCCTAATCTTTTGTTACCATCCAAAAACACCTCAGCAATTGGAAAACCTCTAAACAATAGCGACCCTATTTCAAGGGGTGCGTGTCATCGACCTCTCTTGAGAGGTGTGAAGGGAACTGTTACTCAAATACGCGATAAAGGTATTGTGGTCTTGTTATTTTTGTTGTAAAGTTATTTTACTTACGTACATGAATATCATTTTTCATTTACATAAAGAACAATGCGTGATAAATATTTAGAAGCATAATAGAATATCCTCTCATATACACTTTCAGATAGCATTATAATAAATATAAGCAACAATCTCATTAATTTCCGCTTCTCTATATTTTTAGTATCTTATGTAACAATTGCTAATATTTAATCTTGTTGATATTTCAATGGATTGTGGTGATTTTCATAAGATTGAGCCATTTTGTTGCCGCTTCAAGTAATGAGAAGCATTTCTATAATTGAGTAATATTCGAGCATTTATATCTCGTAGAATTATATATATGGCTTTCTACCTACCCAGTTAGGGACCTTGCGTGGTGATATAATTATAATATATCAATTAACGAAACCGTTTGCTCCTTGATAATTACGAGTATATATTGTTATCGAGATTGCAAAAAGAGTTCTCTTCCAAAGCCGGAACCGAATTGGCTACTCTTCAGATGTTGAGTAACGTTGATGTTGATAGATAGACAACCATTTCCCATCAGGTGGCCCGTCTTCTTGCTGGGCTGAATTAATTAAAAAATGTGAATTTAGACACAATAAAAATCATTAAAATAACTAACAAACCGGCCCCTAAAGATAAAGTAAACCGTTTGTTTTACTCAAGGATCTAATTTAAATCAGTCTCGGAGTCATCCAGAATAAGCGGAGCGCTGCACAATCTTGCTAGAACTTTCTTAAGTCGACAGTTCTATTTGTAACCGTCAAGCTGCCTGACATTAAGTCTAGATTCAGTCTCCCGCAGACCTAAGAAATTTTGTCCTTACATTTGCATAGCGCAAAATAGCTAAGTCATTTTAGATAGTGCCGTATTAGTGTTTACACTTAGCGATATTAAATATTGTGCCGCAAAGTGTACAGACGAAGGTAATAGTATAGGACTAGTATTTTATTCACAAATCTATATATTAATACGTGAAGCGAAAACTTTGGACCCCTTTTTACGAAAATTGCGCGCACGGAGGAGTATGAAAT
>DWGJ01000721.1:0-25999 GCA_018246895.1 Aspitha aspitha aspitha | reverse complement strand
AAGTATTTTTATCTTTTTTATTATTTTACAGCTGGAGACGGTTCTCGTCCCATGGTATTAGGCCATAGTCTACCACTCTGACCAAGTGCGGATTGACAGACTAGTACAATACCTATTGATCTTTTCCAGGCAGTTATTTTCCTGTTTAACGCCACTTAGTAGATATTTGGAGGCTTTTATATCATGGGTAGGTACGCGTGCAGTAAGTTACGATCAAATCAAATCAAATCAAATCAAATCAAATCATTTATTTGCCAATTAAATGTAGTGTAGTAGGGTGTTATATACATGAAAAGATAAAACATTTTTCACCCATGAGACAAGGAATCCTTGCATGGGGTTGTGAGTGTTTGGCGTTATTATTGTCGACGACGCGTGTTTGAATGCGTTAGTTATGAAGCTAGGATGCCTGTGCTGTAGAAAATAACGCGAAAACTTAAAAAGTATGTAGCTGCCTTAAGCTTTATCTTTAAGATTTGTAAAGACCTATATTACTAATAAACGTTTATATATTTTATATTAAGAAATTATTCTAGTAGGTTGTTCAATAAAATAAGACATCAACAATAAATTTGTTTGGCTCTGAAAGCATGGTTTACCAAAGCGATTTATCAAAGCCTGGACATTGAATCTCCATTGAGCTGTCACAGAATCTTCATATTTTTGAATCTTGTTTTAAAATTCTATAAGATACACTTACGTTGATAAGTACCTAGTAAGTGCTTATGACAATTATTTCGGTGATCGCTCCAAAAACAACTTCTAGCGCTCATACCTCCTCGACCGGTGTTTTATCGTTCGACAAATTAATTACCGGTTCTCCAGCACCAGTATCGGCATCATTAGGTGTGTATTGGTGTCGCTCTTTCATTTCAGGTGGCCTCTATCTTATCTAAAGAGGACGTGCGGGTGGTACAGGCCGCTTCATTGTTACAACCGAGTTCCATCCAACATTCGAAATTGGACTCTAAATTGCTCAAAATAAAATAAAAGTTTGATTGATGGCGACGTCTTTTCCGACCGTTTTCATATTGTCTAGCGCAAGCTAATTGGATATGTATTCTCTTGGGACTACGGTTCATTTTTGAATGATCGCGACTGGTTTTTCCGGTAGTTTTACTACCCGAACGGTTTTACACGACAACAGGCCACTTGTTCCCTGATAGGTATGTAAATAAGTAGATGGATGGTTGGTCACCGAGCAGTTGTTTGTCGTGAACCAGCGATAACGCTTTTAGGACAAGTTTGTCACCAACCTGTATCGTATCGCGAACTAAATTAGTGTAATACTCGTATAAACTAATTAAACGCCAATAGATGTTATGTTTGGGGGCAATGACCGATTTACCATTACCTAATTATTATTGTATAAGATCATTGGAGTGAATCTAATTAAAGTTGTTTTTAAACGTAAAACTATTTGAATTATACTTTTGTGGTTAAATTTTACCGTGTCTCGTATGGTCGTACGTTGTTAGTAGAATTGAAAATAAAATTTGAGTCTTAAGGTAAAGGATTGGGAAGAGGAATAACTTACGAGGTGGAAACAATATACATAGTATAAAGTATTATTGTCCCTTTTCATACTCTGGCACTCTGTATACCCCGCTAAGGACGTGGTGTGATGTTATAATAATAAAAAATGGTTATTATATTACTTCTAAAAATATTTCTAAAAATATTACTTTCCAATCTTTAATTAGTTTAGTCATAATTGTATATTGTATATGTAAGGATTGTTGTTAACTATATCAGTTCTTAAAAGGACCTATTTAGCATCTAATCCTTTAGGTATTAATCTATGGTTATTTGTTAAAAGTCTACATATTGTTATCATTTCTATCCAACTCCCATTATATTTTACTGAAATATCAACCCATTTTAATCCTATTAATATTACCTTTACAATTAAAATATATAGCAAACTCAGAACCCCGTAAAGTTGTGAAGCCAAATGCAGAAACCGAAAGGACGGTAGAAAATTTACGGAAATCGGATATTTTGATTGTAGCCGAAGTTAATTATATTATTAGCTTAAGGGTTTAATTGAATTCTCAAATTAGACCGTGGACTCCGCGGCGAAGTTGGACTTCTGACATCGTTGATGGACAACCCGTTGTTTACTTAAGAAATTTGTGCGAATTGTTTTGATTTTCACTTTCGTTATATTATTCATAGCTCCATATTTACATCCCAACGTACATTATGTGTGCGTTAGTGTGTGTCAGACTGTAAATATGTCAACGTGGTTAAGAACTTCCAACAATCAATTGGTTAGGCAGATAATTTTATTACTTGTGTATAAATAAATAGTTCATTTATTGGTTATGGTTGTCCCACTATCATATATTATTTAGTCTACATTGCAAGATGCCTATTTGTGAGAAAATAAGCTATATAATCTGTATTGATTAAATATGGTCTTATAAATGGTTATTTGCAGGGAATTCCACAAAAAGCAAGATTTGTAGCGATATGAATAATCGTGATCTATAATTACTTAGATCAATTATAATAGACAACAGAGAAAGAAAAAACTCCTTTAGAACACTTACATAAAAGTTGATATTCCAGCAGCAGAAGTTTTTGTTCCCGAAAATACAATCACTCTTACTTTAGTCACTTTACCTATGTATTACTGTTTGGAAAAGATATTGCAGATCCATTACAGGTTTTGTTCTCAATTTATATAAAAAATGTAACGAATATCAGCATTGGATGCCGTATACGAAGAATAAACTAATTTCCGTATTGAGTGCGATGGGGTCCCAATCCGTACCATCCAACGCTGACCGTCGTATGCCCCACGCGACCTTTCACCTTAGGGGCCGGAATAGAGACACCCATGGAGCGGCACTAAACTGAAAATGATCTAATCTTTATCTACCGAAAGTAAGCACGCTTATATACATGCAGTAATAAAAATATGTTCATTTTATTTAACTAGGAACACGGTAGTGCGCAAGGCCAAGTACCAGCCCGTAGAATTGGAACAATACATTTATCGCCAAGGAATAAAATATAAGCAATAAACGCAACTAACATTAACATTTTAAGAATGACAGTACACCAACGTATTACATTTTTTATGGTAGTAGATATATGCATCTGCTGTATAGCATCATTTTAATAATAGTTACATCTATTTCTTTACAGCTAACAGTACGATACGTTTTATAAAACTGGGCACCGAAACTTTGACATTTTTATCGCTTTATTATCGCTTTAATAAAATATGCCACTTTTAATATGATACTTATAAATGTTGTGAAATATTTATATTTCTAATCGAGGATGGCGCACTTTTTAAAATTCTGCAGAGCGATAACTCGGCACGCTCGTGGTTTACAAATCCCTGACATATTGCGCAGTATTTATATAATTTTTCAAATTGTTTGCAAACAGCGTCTTATCAATGACGTGTTCATAGTACACAAATAGTTCATGAGCTTTACAAATAAACGTCTACCGCGTTAAAACAACGAGCGCTAAATTTAACATATGTTATTTGCATAAATGAAATGCTAGATATGATTTACTAAAGCCGTTTGGTCGTATAAATATCAATGTGTAGAATGAATGCAAAATATTTTTTATATACGGTAATAAAAAAATGTGTGAAAGCGACTCCACGGATTCCAGTGCGGCCTATAAATCTAGCGTAATATGAATAACAGTTGCAGATTATACGATTGATAAATGGTCGTATCGCACCAGCCAATTGCAATGAGAAAAAATGGCGAGCATGAATAATATTATTCAGTTTTATTACAGTAATCACGGTTCGCTGCTAATGGTGTACTGACCATGGGGTCGTTTTATTACATTTTTTCGATAAACGATTAACGGAACGGGCCTCCGATTTCCGTAGGACAATGTGGCGCATTAATTTTATTGGACAAATACAATGTTTCCGCATTTGATATGCATTCAATAACAGCCGAGAGAATATATGATTATTTGGTGTGTTTTCAATATCTTCGCAAAATAAAGTCATATGAAGCAGTAGCTAGAGACAGAACTCTTATCCTGAGTTCACAATTTTAAATTTAGAAACATTGTTTTGAAATTGGAACAATATTCTTTTTCGTAGGTTTTTTGTTTATGCTGAAAATGTTAAGCGTTAAAGGTAAGTACTTAGACCATCAGATGTAGTAACTCACATTTGTGTGCGAAAAAGACTATAAATGACAAAACTGTTGATGATTATGAGATCAGTCAATGTATTGCTAATCTTAAGGACTAGGTAGGAATGCCTTTTATTTGCTTTGCAGCAGAAATTAGTGCATCGTATGGATTTTATCAAACGAACTCTGAACTACACACAATTCTGTTAAAACTAATATCTTATTTTATTAATTTGAATATCTTTTAATGGTACTATATTAATGAATTTAGAATTACAATCAGATAATATCTATGAATGATGGCAGGTAATTAGGTATCTTCATTTTAGTTTGACCTTCTGACTAATGTCAGTTTATTTCTGTCAGATATGTAGGTATAATTCAATTCATTGTAGAATATCAACAATTAACTTAGACAACAAATTGATTTCATTACTTTATATTTCAAATAAACATAGCATTATACAAAATATACAATAAACAAGTTGTCTAATAAATTGATAATACTAAACAAAATTAAAAAAAACGAAAACCTACACACCTTATTTATGTCCTACGCGCACAGCTTCCTATAGCAAAAACTTCTACTACGATCAGGTACTACTAAAAGTAGGAACATCTAGAAACATATCTAGGTATATTTGTAATAGATTTTAACAACAGCTCACAAAATGTTCAATTTTACCTCAGCAACAAATAAAGCAGTCACATGCATATTACAGTTATGCTTTAATGATCACGCAGTGTACAAAGGACATCTCGAGGTAAAGGTTTATACATTGCGCAACATCACGACCGCAAGCGATATTACCATCATTACACTACGCAAATAGGACGAGACTCAACAATCAACAATCTCAAATAATCATAAAACGAAAGGCTTTGCTAGCCTCTATAAATTACGATGTTATCAACATGACAAACAGAGAATGGCTTAAATTAAATAAGACATTTGTTATCTCGCAGACGTAATCGAAACAAACGGACACAGGTTTGTAACAGATCATATTTATCATAGTTTTTATGTGATACGTTTATTTCCACTGTAATTTAATTTAGCGAAATAATAAAATTTGACTGCATTCGTGGTCGAGTGGTTAGAGACCCTGACTGCAAAACCTTAGGTCGTGGGTTCGATTCCCACACAGGACAATCATTTGTGTGATGAGCTCATTTGTTTATTGTGTCTGGGCGTAATAAAAATATCTATATATATGTATATATATATACTATATCGTATATATATTATGTATGTTTATCAGCCGCCCGGTCCACCAAAACACAGGCACTAAATTGCCTAATTTGGGATCTGAAAGCCGTGTGTGGAATTATCCCCAGTTATTTATTACAAAAAAAAATATTTAAAATTAATTTGATTAAAATGAAATGTTTCTTCATATCATATTTTATTTTTGTTAATGGCTTATCGAATTGTCTCAGGTTGACAAAAATGTAATATATCATAAGACCTCTCACGTTCAGGACAGATCCACGCCCAATCGTGGGATTAAAAGGTTGCAGATTCATGAGTAGCATGCAGCACAAATTAAAATAGAATCGAAAGGCTTCAGTCACTATAGTCAAAGCAAACGTTTAAATGCCAGTGTAGTGTTATTCTAACAATGGTCTCATCAAGCTATAAAGCAAGACAAACAATATTTCACACATTTACGTCAATCTATTTTCCAATTATTTTTAGTTGTACCATTTTGCAATGCAAGGACATGCAATGAGAAGTTCTAATGCCAAAACAAACTGCTATATTTACGAAGCTCTGGTGATAACTGAGATTGTTAAACAATCACTTGTTTCTCTCGTCAGAGATAAAGGGATAATGGTTGTTCCGTCTCACGGTGATATTAGTCAATCAATTGTCAATCTTGTTCTCCTAGTTACAAGAACCAAGAAAATCGTGATTTTGAAAGGGATGAAACTATAAAACCACTATTATCCTGCTCAAAGAAAAAGCCCGTGTTTGTTCTCGTATGTTTGAATTATCCTGTCGCTTATTTTTTATTCACTGAAGACAGTGATGAAGATTTTTTGTGTGTATTTCTTTAATTTACACCTCGCTGGTGAATTTAGGATGCACCTTGAAACTATAATAGTTCAATGGTAACATAAACATTTTGATTGTATATGCAATTATAAGCCCAATATTTACAAACCGATAAAGACTTATTTATATATAATAATATCAGATTTCGTTAAAACGACTAGAAAAATTACGACATTGTCTCAGATTCCTCAAAGCATACGTAAACTTAACATTAACTCTCTGAGGTTTGATTTAATGTCTGCGCTGTTATCATATGCATAAATAACATTGACTTGTATTATCAAGCGACTAATCTGCCTGTTTGCAAAATCCAGATTAATCGAATCTATAAAGATCCTACCTGCACTCCCGGTATGATTTCCAAAGATATTAAATAACAGTAAAACAATAGCGTAAATATTATAAACGATCACTCAAAAATAAAACGGTAAAACAATTATAACCTATCAAGTTAATGACATTTGACGGTTACACATTAGCAACAGTACTCACATTAAAAATATTGGACTCTAAATACTATTTCTGTACTTCACAAGTACAGAAATAGTATTTAGAGTCCATATTTTTTCTGCATGTACGAGTTCGTTCTATTTTTTTTCTAAAGGAACAAAAGGCAGGGAAATCAATTAGGGCCACAATAGCGGCGTCGCGCAGGTTATCATTATGTTCCTCTCAGTTAATGGGAGTGTTATCTTTACGGAAGCTTCGGACATCGCGCACCGTAACTTGTCATGTGCCATGAGCACGGGGCAATGGTCTTATGGCAATTTGAGGGGCAACACAGCGTTAAGATCGTTACCTCCGACAGTCGTGTTTAACTTTGTCATTTGGACACCATATTGATGCGTATCAACGTGGAGATTTGCGGGAATTTATCGCGGAAGTGGAAGAACGGGGAGGTGGAGGTCGACGACACGTGCTCATTTTGCATTTGATTGTTAGCTTTCAATGTATTGATATGCTATCTCGTCATTCCACTTATGGAATTGCCACGTCGTCATATGGAACAATGCTACCAAATTACGGGATCGCGATAGATATATTTATCTCACAAATGTCTGTCAAAATCACACAGCATTTTAGTGTCCGAATCACGATATTAATAGCTATCAACAACATACCATTTCTGTCTCTACATTTTGTATGAGTATCAATAGCTTTCACAACAACGATATCCCAAAACAAACTTTAATGAAATATCAAAAAACAAAAAACTCGATTAATTTTATTATAAATCATATAAGTTGTATCTCTTAAGTTTCATAGGAATCCAACATTAAGACTTCGTCTACGCGTACTGATCGTAGCCGTGATACTTACGAAACCGTTCCAATATCTAACCACCCATGTTCAAGCTTAACGTCAAATCAAAGAAACGGTGCCGGAGACAATGGCGAACTGTACCAGAAGCACATGTGTGACGGAGGACAAATGAGTTCCCACGTGACCGCCGGCACGCGCCGTGACCACGGCCTGCATGTATGGACAATACAGCTCGGGCTAAAATGCTGCTTCATTTTTAAAGTGAATACTTCTTTAGTATTGTGCACTTTTTGTGATGGTAAAAAATATGAAACTCGCGTCAGGACACGAAACCTGATCGTAAATTCGTAAGACGTTATTTGAGATATATGTTTATCTACGCGTTTGATGGTTACCTTGACAACCACGGTCATCTAATAAATGGAGTCATGAACGTTATGTGTTTCCTTTACACTCATTTTTCACTTCTGCCGGGATTCCTGGAGTGAAATCCGTTGTTTTTTACTAATAAACCCAATGTGGTAACACCAGTACAGTAATAATAAGGAGCTACAGATAAACGGTAATAAGCTGCTATTTAAATGGTAATATAACATTTAAGATTTGATTATTTGAATACATTGTATATCTCTGGTATTTTTGTGGCCATGTTACATAGTTATAATACAGTACAATGCCTCTCGTTTAAGTTAGTCATTTAGTATTCTATACTTAGTTGTATTCAAAATACATCATTTTAAGCGCCCACGGTCAAAACGTGGAACGTAGAGTAGAAAATTGAAAGATTAGAAAATCGTAGAACGGTAAAGTGTATTAGTTTGGTTACTGAATTGTGGTATACCTCCGGAATATTTAGGACTTTAAGCCAAAATCATCAGTCGGAATCAGTTTTTATCTCGGTTAATTCAAAGATCACAAGTCTGTTTTCACATTTACGGTGTGTATTTTTCGTAAATGGTATTATTTTAGGAACGTTAATAACATATAGAAATTAAACTTTATTCCATATACTTTCAACTCAATTTACGGACTAAAAATTGTTCTCATAATAGTTAAAATAATTTGAAACGAATGCTATACACGATGTTTATGGTATTTAATTATATTAAATTCTCTTTAGAAATTATCGTCAGGTGGGCGCACATAAAAACCCCTTAAAGAAAGTGGCACGTGGTAATGTTTTTTGGTACTTTTTAGGCTACGGTTTCGACAGGAAGTAAGCATTAGAAAATCGGTCAATGGGTTAAGGGTTGAATGTTTTTATAAGCGATGTTCCATATGCTTGTATAATATGACCATAAAAAACTTATGCCTAGTTCATGATTTTTAAAAACCATTTAATATATGCAGTATACTTTATTTGTTTTATTTCGTATTATGATAGTTGAAATTTATTTAGTAGGTATACAGAAAATTTACGATTAGTTGTGAAACGAAACCTTAAGTAGGCGGAATAAGCAATAATGAAATGCATTTTTATTTTTATCGCTCACAAATTGGAAACGTTTGCATTATTTATAGACATAATACAATTATATAATATTAGGTATACAAATAAAATTAGATACACCGTTACGTGCATAGATACAATTTAATTTACTATGGGTTCGAAAGCTGAATATTTAGGGTTGCTAATGACCAGTGAAACTTTCATATCACGTTTAGTGGATTTGCCTATATTTCTATTTTAATCGTCCCGTGGTTACTAGGCCTATGTTCAAGCGCATTGCTTCGGGTGGCACATGCCCGTATCTTCGTGACTGACTGAGCCGTTCGCCGTTGTATTTATCGGAACATTCCGTGCGACACGCCGTTCCAGTGCGATGCCGCTATACGACTGAAAGCGCTGAGACTATTGCATTCCAAATTCAAATAGCAAAACCGTTACTAGCTGTTTTAGTCGTTTTAAAATTCGACCAACTTCCATCACTTCACGTTGCATATCTTTTGAACAATAGAGGATTACTGCACACTATGCCTGATTGGCTTTTATGACAGTTGCAAATACTTCACATGTTTGTCTAGGAATACTGTGAGTTTAAGCCTCATTTTTAAAGGAGCCGTGTTTGAAGCGTAATTACAAAATCTATCAATCGTGTTGGGAATAGAATCAAGCCTTCTGAATGCACTTTACCGCTGCCTTCCTCACGTGATAACAACAGTAGTAGCGGGAACTATTCTTCTTTTGAGACGCGACCGCCTTTCGACGATGTTTGTACGCTATAAAGGTTCAAAGAGCGCACTATTGATAGCCGAATGGTTACGAAGGTGGGCACAGGCCACGGGTCACGCGTCCTGGCACGGAGATCGCCGCCCCGCCCTCGGACGCGATGGTCTGTCGGTGCTGTCTTGTGCTGGCAGCACCGCGAGCGATTACTGCGGCGTATCAGACGTTTACGGGTTAAAGCTGATATAGAAATGCAATATCAATAGGTGTTTGACATTTATTAGAAAACATTTAGCGAGCAATGTCACGGCAAACGATTGCTATCGCACATCAGACGTTTTCGGGTTACAGCTGATTTAAAAATGCAATATAATAGGTGTTGGACATTTATTAGTAGTAGTAGTACAAAGTAATGAAAACCATTGATACACAGGGACCCTATTGAATGCTAAAATCGAGAACACAGCCTGTGCTGCTATGATCCAACACCTGCATTGTTTTAAGGCAAAATACCCAGTAGTATAATAACATACCTTGTCATAATTCTGAAGCCGATAGTGATAATCCCGAATCTCAATGTCTCCCCATTAGGGGTGTCGGTTCAAGGCGGGGATAGCACCGCGCGGCCCCTGGCCATCGCCCGCCCAGCGTTTCCAACAATATTTCCAACAAGAATACGCGTTCAGCGTGAAACTTCGATATAAAAACCTGTAACACAAACTTAGCAGTGAAGTTTTATTCTTGCGACTTTGGACTAGTGGATTCAGTGTATACAACCTTTACATAGTTTAAAGTCGCCCTCCGCCGTTTGTACGCTTATGTTTTTCGAACTACGCGATCGATTTTAATGCGGTTTTCATCAATAGACAGAGTGATTCTAGAGGAAGATTTATATATTATGTAAAATACACGTTAAATAACTCTATTTGTCCGTGTCTGTTACATTTACATGGCCGGTTCATTTGGCAGTTGTAGTAAAATTACGTACCTATATAAAATTTTATTTGCAAAAAGTTAAAAAACATCTTAGATATTTACTTACATTTTACATTACATTTACATATTTGTTTTATTGTACCTACCTTTATTAAGTACCTATCATTTTACTTAAAAAAAACATACTACGAAATATTCGAATGCAAAAAAATATTGAATAAATTTTACACTTAATTATAATTTTATGTTTATTTAGGGTACCTTTTCTAATCCTGTTCTTTAAAACTGGTTTAACTTGTAATTGTTTATTTTATTATAATTTTTTTGTTCTATTGTAAATTATACGGTAAGTTGTAATGAAATAAAAAATCTGCTAGGGTGTGTTTTAAAGGTTTTTTGTTGGGTATATTCGATACCGAGATACACGGTAGTCGTTATAATGTTAATTTACGGTTATTTTTTTTATAAAAAATTATTAACGGCTTCAAATTTTCACAGTGAGAATGTTGTTCCGCTCCCTAGAAACAAATATTTTTTTAGAGAGTCAATGTACTCATTAACCCGTTGATTACAGACTGATTTGGAGATTGTAGGTTCGATTCTGCCCAGGAAAAATGTTTTTGTGGTATGTACAATCATTTATCCCGTATCTAGGTGCAAAATTATGTCGATATCAAAAATTTAGATATATTTGCCGTCTAGGTTTTACAGCTGTTTCCACCTTATTTCTAGTCTAGTCTAGTCTAATAGAAAACATTCGGTTGATCCCCTTGTAACGCAGCGCGAACGCCGGTAAAGAAAATCAATATTATCATTTGACAATTCAATAACGAGCCATACAATTGAACTGTAGCCCTCGCCGCGAATTCCGCTGCAAATTTCTATGAGCTGCATTCCGTCTCAATTGAGCCCACGCATTGCATACAAAGCACGATATTACCATTGTGAAAAGTATTTAATACAATAAACAGAAAGATCCGCGTTGCGATATTACATTCATTCACTCGATCGCTCGCTCACTCGCACGCTTGCTCGTCAACCGACTTTTTTCAATTTTTCAAGGACTTCGATTGGTACTACAGTCGGCGGTCTTTTGAACTTGAGAATTACGAAATTCTACAGCCTGTCGCTTTGATTATGAAGACAGATTACGACGGCCCTTATCCCGACCTCGATGCCTTACAAACAACTCGATTGAACAAAATAAAATTATTATAGTTCCGAAAGATATACGTAAATATAATGCAGACAGGTGAGTTGCGTTTCGATCCACGTAATCGATAATAGTTGTGTTATTGAAAATATAATAATTTGTGTTATCAAATCCATAACGAGGTACGGTAGATTAGACAAAAAAATGCGTGCACAACGAAACCGTTAAGACACAATCCGTTAGCTGGTTCAATCAAAAATTTCATCATGCCTTTAGAAATTCACTAATATGCTAATTCAACATATTGTGAGGGGTTTGCTTCGGTAGAAAAAACGAGGGCTAGCACAAAAGGTAAGAAAGGGTCAGACGAATGTTTTTTGTACATAAAAAAATCCTTACCAGATGGCCGTAGAGTTTAGCGACAAAAAACGGTGCGTGCCCAAGTTTTGTGCACGTAAGGATAGCAGAGTTTCAATATTCCACAATTTTGATTCTCTGAATTTTAATAACGAAATTCTTTAAGCAAGCACATTCTTTAAATTCTCATAATAGATTCAAACAATAAATGTTGAAGGACATTTGTCTGTTGTACAGTCAGAAGTATTTCATAAATTTTCTTCGACACGCTTCTTTGTGTGTGTGTGTTCTATGAATGCGACATGCGTGTAAATATAATAGTTTATTTGGAGCTCAAACTAGTATTTCTTATTACGATTTGATTAATTGGAATCAAATTAATAGATATAAAATCGTCTTGCAAAGTGAATGTAAATATTCTGACCCTACCTTTGTTCATAGAAACAGCCTCGATTTGTCTTTATAGAGATAAATTCGTCCATAATTAATGGAGGCGAAAGATGATGTTTTGATATAACAGGATTTATCGTCACGTAACAGGTGGGCAGTTATGGATTTCGGCGCATCATGCACTGCTGTTGCAACCGACATATTTACGATATGGCTGTCTTCAATTTTGTGAAAATATTTTATAGTTTTAGAGTAGCAGAAAGACATAAATATACTTTAAACTTCAATTAACCAGAACTACTATATCAATACGCCACTATATTGAAAGAAATCGAAGTAAAACTGAATAAAAGAACACAATTAATTTCGCTTTAAATCACATAAAGAAAAGCTCCCTTAAATCTGCAACGTACTAGTATTTTTGGTGCCAAATATCACAGACCGTCTCTGAAAAAAATCTGTGAGCGTTACGTAGTAATCTATCCAATGTATGCATATTTTATATTAAGGATATTAATTTGACTATCTTATACGCGCTTGGTCAAAAGTTACTATGAACCCTAATTTAGCTGTTAAATTTACTTGTAAATAGGAAATAGTAAGCAGTAAACAGTAAAACGTGAATAGTAATAGGATCAATTAGGGTTTAGACCGCGTCTCATATCCGTCCGTGTGATCATCAGCGAATTGATTACATAAGTACCTACCTATTTATAATTTGCTGAAATTAATTCCGTAACAGCATATAATCGGTAACAGCAACATATATTATTTATACTTTATTTAAAAACAATAATAAATAATTTGTAAAACTGCTATTGGTTTGAAATAATAATGACACTATTATAATAGAAGCCGAAAGATATCATCGGAATCATAATATTCATTATAACGTCCTGACCAACTGAAGCTTTTTGGGGGTATTTTATAGTTTTCGGATAGCAAATATTTTGTCCCTCTGTCAAAAACACCATGTCCCACGTTATCTGTCCATCTCTGCGGTCATTCTAAGAAAATAACAGTTTTGTTTTGGTCCGTTACGGTGGTCGTTTACTAATCAGTTGTGTTTCATTTTTTAATATTATTCAGGAATTTTGTAGGCACTTAACCGTGTGTAATAAAAAATAGGATCATGTTAGTGTGTTTTATTTGTAAGAAAATCTGTTAATTTGAAGTGTAGCTCAGTTTTAGGCCAATTTAATTAAGGTCGTATCCATATTTTCTCCTATTTGTATGTAATCGGTACATATGCCAGTATCTGCTGACCAAACAGTTATCCCTAATAATATTATTAAAGATTTGGTGCTTTTTCTATTTATATCTTTTTCCCATTTAAAGGAATTATCGATAGTTATGTTGATAGGTATTCGTAATGAATTATAATTCTTTTTATAAATATTTGCTAATGAAGAAGTTTCATTGCGCATTTTTATTGAAATGTGCTAAGGAACGAGGTCTAAAGTACGACGACTAAAACATGACCTTCATTGAGTGTATGTATGTACCTTATAATGAATAAAAGAATTTGAATTGAATTGAATTGAATAATTATATGTAGTATAACTCTGTTATTACGCTTTTACTAGTAACGAGATGAATTTATTCATTCAGAAATCGAGTTCAGTACGTTTCTAATATCATCAATATTAGTGTAGTACATATTAAATATTTTAGTAGCTACTCGTAACTTTAACAAAGGACTGGAAATGGATATGCTACATTTTAAACGTACACATTTACATTATATGTTTATATGTATGTTAAGTAAACAGTTGATATAGCAGTGATAGACAAGTAGTTTATATTTCAATCTTCAATAGTTTTGGGTTCGAATCCTGCGTATTAATTTATAATTTGCGTCCGCTTTTTTTGCATCAATCGTTATATTGGTAAAGGAAAATATTTTGGGGAAACAGATCTTCAAGTTTTTCATGACGTCCACAAGCTTTGCTTAGTTTGCTAATTTCCACTTGGCAGCGCCTATTTATAGCCATAAACTTTCTCATTATGAGATGAGATCTACGCAACAGAGAAATAATAAAGGGTTAAAAACAGTCAACAAACTGTTTCAACGTCATTGAGTGTCGTTATATAATTGTATCGGTTTTTATTTTTGGTTTGTGTCCCCTTCCGATGCTTTCAGAACTCAGTTACGTAAACCGGTGTCACAATAACGACACGAATTTTAAATTAAACATCATATAAATCATAGCGAACCAGCCTTGTGAATAGCCTTCGTGGTACGGTTAAGGCTTTGTGCGACAAAGTCTAATCAAATGGATCATTAAAAAGAATTATTGCCATATATAGCTGTCAGCGGTTGAATAGCGGATGCATGTGAGCTTTGAATTCTCATATGGGACGTTTAAGCTTCTATGTTGTAAAACCTTTTTCAACGTTACACTGTGAATATTGTAACGACCGTATAATTAAAATGTGCTTTTTGTTTATTTCAGCATTATGACACACTTTAATGATTGGAACGAGTATGCATTGGTGATGATAAATTAAAACAGAAACAAAATATTGAGTGACCAAAACGGGAATACCAATCAAATGTGTAGTTTAAGCTAATCAAACTTCCACTATGTTTTGGGATCATAAAACACAAACACGGAACCTATAACAGAATCGGGGCTTATCCTATATTAATGGTTTATACGCATTTGCATCACATGCCAGCGTATCATTGCGTATTACGAGACGTCTATATCACTGATAGGTAGGTACTTTAAATACTGAACAATCCTATATAATATAGTGTACTCGTTAAAACTTTCCATTTACACATCAGTTGCAGGAAATTTTGTTGGAGGTGTCGACGATAAATCAACAATGGTTTACGGGAGGCCGGCGTTGGGACGTGACCCGTGCGAGGTGGAGACGTGATCCAACCACGTCAGTTACATAAGCAGATGTGGTACCATCTTGCTCACGCAACCTCTTTCTCCAGGGTAAAGGCAAAATTATTGTTATTTACTCTGCCATCACGCCAGTTTACAAAAGAGGAAGACACAGAGCACCGAACAACACATATCTACTCTTACAAAACTGACGTAAGTACTATTTTTATATTTATCACTATCTTCATAAAAGCTTGCAGGTTTCGAAGACTTCTGCTCCAATATCTAACCTAATTGGTTAAAATAACTTAATCTTGGTCTCATTGACCTTTCAACGGAAAGTCGGATCAAATACAGTACGCTCTTTGTCATTTTTACATCGATACTTTCTTTTACAAAGAAATGTACAGATAAAGTAGTCGATAAATGCAATATCCATTGCTATTACGAGACATTCCATGAAATATTTGTACAAAAAACCTAACAAATACATATGTAGGTGTACAATTTGTATACCTATTTATTTATTTTCATAAAATCCACAGCCCTACATGAATATAATGTATACTTAACTTAAATATACTGCATATTGCCAATGACGGATTCAGTTTTTATTAATCAAAATATATGTATATCTACAGCCACTAAGTGTGTGTGTGTGTGTGTGTGTGTGTGTGTGTGTGTGTGTGTGTGAATATATAGTAATATATTCTCTATTCTTCTTTAATGCGAAGGTTCTTCTTAAATTGTTAAATGTATCCACCGTCGGTGGGAGTGTGAAGATTTGTCGCGTCACGTAACCGGGTCCGGCGCACACGTAAGGCGGTGTTTATACTGCGACGATCAATCTCCATCAACGAACGCTATCAGCGGGCATCCGCCTCCCAGCGCTACGTATGTGTAGAACTGTCATAATCTGCTGCAATTTTGTAAAACACTCTATAGGCTACTTTACCTGCTACCCTTGCAACGTCCTACCGCCGAGTATCGGTCTTTACTGCGCCTGTAAAAGGTAAAAGGCCACGATACAAATATTTGTTATCAAGAATCTGGGATGAGATCATTTATTAGCAGTCATCAATTTATTATTATTAACAACAAAAAACTAGTATGATTTACTGTCCTAACTATAATTTTGTTTAATCTTTATAGCAGTGACGACATGCTAATTTAATTTGACAATCTATATTCAACAGTAAAGAATACATATGTTATTCATTTACGTACCTACTTTAAGCACGTCATTTAGTTAGCAACAACGATCGCAGTTTTCGTTTTAAAAGTTCTGTCATTTCTATAAAATTTACTGTTATCCCAAAAACAAAGTTAATCGTCCATCAAGCGTTTATCACGCATACGCTCCACCTGTAACCTTATCTGGCAACGAAACTCACGAAATACAAAAAATGTAAACGGCACAACAAAAATATTGTTTTCGGTAGCGAAACGTGTCCAAAAATGTTGCAACACCCGAATAATCATCAGTTGTGTTCGCAGTCAAACGCAAGCCTGTTGCACAATAAAAAAAATCATTTCGTAAGATGTGAATTACGTAGTTAAATTATATGTAGTGAGTCTTACAATGAAGATAGAACCTTACATTTAAGGCTCGAGAACGGAGCGAAACTTGGATTAAATACTAGACTATGCTTTAGATGCAGAATAACGGAAGTCTCATTCCAGAATAACAATTTTCTACCGATGCGTATTTTTAGTCAGTAGAAAATATACAATTATTTACTGCTGTTAGAAATGCGTGAAACTAAAAAAAATAATTCTTTATTTATATTCGGTACTGGTGTAGAGCAAGAAAACGATTTATTTTTAATTTCTTTTATAATAATATTAAAAGCTGATTATTGCGAAAGTAGCCTGACCACGCACATCGTTCCTAGCGCATTCAAAATATAATAGGTTTTGAGTAATAATTTATTTATTTAAAGTAAGGGAATAAGAGAGTATATTGTACATAAGAATATAAAATTCTTAAACGTTTACTAAACTTGAGTATCGAACAACAAAATAATTGTATTATATCCACATTAAAATTAGTTTGAATGCTAATTCAAAACAAAACATTAGGTGATATCGAACACAAACAAGGTTGTAAAACTTTATCAACTAACACATTGTTACACTCAGATCCTTTTAGAGGAATAAAAACTAAGAGCGCCGGTCAACATCACACGTTTTAATAGAACTTCTAACGACCATAACAGTATGCTAATAAGAAAATACCACAGAATAATTAATAACCAAAGACGCCCAAACATCCGTTGCAAACCAAACTTAGGACTATCGACCACAAAAAGTCACCGAGATCTTTCCCACATGTGGTTTACTTCAACAAAGTTATTCATTCGACTTCGTCACAAAAATACCATTCTTAAAATGAATGATGAAAGGTTGAAACTAACGTAGAGTTGCTTAAAATGTAGAGTTTGTCGAGTCTTTTTTCACGCGAGAGAAATAGGTCGCAGGTTATTTGCAGTCGCAAGGTGCAAACGTACCCTAACGGAACATTTGGTGCCAAAATAAACGGAACACCGATATTTGTCGCTAACGATAAAGGAAGCTTCATTTTATTTGATCGGTAAAGCTGTGTTGTTTCAGTTTTTTACCATAGAAATTCTAATAAGGTCACAAACAGTTTTAAGTGGATGGCATTGTTATACATATATGTACAGTTCTTTGTCGCGTTCTTTCTTGGATATCAATGAAAATATTGAAGGAAACCTTCATTTTTTTTTTATGTGTATATGGTTGCACAAAGTATAAAGTGCTTTTTTTGTAAAGCAAGGAGAATAAACATCCGTGAAGATGATGGTGATGGAGATGGTGTCCACCTAAGATGATGACAAAAAGACACGAAAATTCAAAATTCACGATTTTATTAAGATTAACGTAGCATTAGTTTTTTCTGGCCATGTATGAAATTTTAAATTTGCAATACAGGGCGTTTTTTTTACTAGTTTACAGCGACTAAATCGTGGTTAAAATTATATACAAACGCTAATGTTCATAATAAGAAAAGTTTTTGATATAAAATACCATATCACTTGGTTACTGCAATAAAAAATAAGAAATTAAATCATAATCCTCAAATGCTTTCTAGGGATCGGCTATTTATTCTCAAACCAACCAGTGGTTATAAATAGTCGCGGAGATGGACAAAAAATAACATAAACTGCTTCTCATGTGGGCCAACTTACGCAATATGGTTTTTGACCCTTATAACCAGCGGATATTTGTCTTATCGTCGGTTTATCCTGTGGGAGGCTAGCTACAGGTTGCTCCCGGTATACAAGACAAAACGAAAATAAATATTAAAAACAGTCATACATTTCTCAATGCCGAAATGTGTAAAATGAAACTTGAAAAAGCATTTTATGTAATTAATTTAAATTGCTGTTGTTGTTGTTCGACTCTTTTTATGGTCCACTGCTGGACCGAGTCTCCTCTCATAGTGAGAGGGATTTAGGTCGTAGTCTACAACGCGGGCCTAGTGCGGATTGGTAATAATATAATATAATTTAAATTATATTATTTATTAAATACCATTCGATAGCACTTTAGCAATTTAGATGGGTGTGTTTTACTGACAGAAACTTATATATGCAATTATTTACGTTACACATTAACAAACAAAGTGGCGGAGATTATATGCTTATTTTAATGTCACCACAACAAAGCTGGAACACACCTACGACACATGTTTTTTGCTCGGCGGGTCAGAGCTAACGGTGAGATCGGTATGACTTCCAGATGCGTCGGCTAGCGGTATTCGAATATTTTTTGTCCATTTTCGCGCTGCGCTCAACCACTGCGCGCGGACGCTAGGGGGTTGCACAAGACTTTCCAACGATATCTTGGTAAATGACGTGTGTAACAGATAAAAAATGCAATTAATTAGATTTTTCGATTCGTTACAATTATTAATTTAAGCGTTCTAAAATTGAAAACTTATATAGAATTGTGTGTGTATTTATATGCTCCGCCAAATTAAATTTTCTGATTTGTCCGTAACGCTTTGAGATTTTGTAAATTATGTTCATCACAAAACGGTGCGCGTTATGGAAAAATCTGGCAATTGTTATGTTTATGATTTACTTAAATCTATAGTTTTATTACACTGTCACAACGCACAAATTTTGAGTACGTATCTACTACGATTCTATACCTACAATATACATATCTACGTGTATAAACATGAATCACCGAAATGATTGTACGCGCGTAACTTCCAAACTACTTTTTATTCCAAACTACTGCACCAAATTGGATAAATCTTTCTTTCATTCCTTCGTTATTGTTAGGAGTAGGTTTGTATGAAAAAAAATAAAACAAGTAGCAAATATTTTAAAATGAAATAGGGCAGAACAAAGTCCACCGGGACAGCTACTTTGTAATATTAATGTGTACCTACTGTACTGGAAGCGACACCTTCATTACTGAACCTGAGAATAACAAACATTTCTTCTAACTTTCTTCGCGTGTACAGTTTCAATGTTAGCGTCACTCAGCCGGCCCACACGTGGTCCCCAGACACACATGTGACGCCAGCGAGCCGAGTGGCCGCATGTGATGTGGACATCCAATATTTCTTACTATATCTTACAGAACTGAAACGGTATACCCATGATGAAAAGTTTCAAGAATTTTTAATGTTACCAATAAGCTATAAAAACATATAGTTCAAGAGAAAGGTCATTTATTGCAATACTAATTTCTTCTTCACAAATAAAAGAGTTCTATGAAAAGTAGATTTAGAATGTTAGTTACATTACATAGACAATGGATGTTGATATGGAATCTAACAGAACCTTTTCAGAACCTTCCCTCTTTCTGTATAGACACGGAACATGTAATCATTCTCTGGAACTAATATAAACATTACTGTTATTAACTTTTATGAAAAGTTGTTACAAGTTTTCAACGCGACAGTATTTAAATTAACACAATCTTGGGAGTATAATTTTATGGCAACTGGACAGATGGATCACTTACTGTAACATCTTTGCTGCCTTATAATTTTAATTAACTTCTTAGATTTATTACATACAAACATTGTATGATCTGCTGTTCAAGAATGCTCGTACGAATACAATTTTAAAATTCTCTCCTACTCCGAATTCATTAAAAATATTGATGTTTATATGAAATTATACAGAATTTATAATAAGTTATCATTGACGATTCGAAACGATGAAAATAATCTTAATAAATTTAAATTTAAATTGCGAGAGTTCCTAATACATAAGACATATTATACAATCAATGATTATTTAGCTGACAGATCTATATGACAGGTTGACATTTATAATTATATTATCCTGCAATTTCTATAAATATTCTATATTCTACAATAATGGTAATAATTTAAACAATTTTAGTTTCGTGTAATTTAATATGTTTTTCACGCCTAGTTAGGCAGGATTTATTTGGATAAATTTGTTTATAAGATCTGACTATACATAAATCCAGCAAATAAAGAATTTTGAATTTTGAATTTTGACGAACATTTCAATGGATTACAAGTAGAAGGGCGTGTAATGATTTTGATTATGGTTGAGTCGAATCTCCCCCAATCTGACATGGAGATATAGCGAAGTTTCTGCCAATATCACGTATTTCTTTTGTGACGTGCGACATAAATGGACTGAATATGAGTTTGAAATTAACGTGTAAATGCCAACAAAATATTGACATAAAAATAAAATATTAGCATAATGACATAAAAATAAAGTCACATTTTTATCCAATGGGTAAGTATACTAAATCCAATATAAAATGTATATAAAATATTTTTAGTTTAATTTTTTATTGTTATCAGGTAGTACATATCTTTAGGGTATATTTTGATTTAACGAGCATTTTAATGTATATTTCGTGGAAAGTAACAGTGGTACAAAAAGTTTAGCAGGCCTGTAACCGGTGGAAATCCGTCTCTGCCTATCTCTAAGCGAAATAGGCGTGACCCATATAGTTTGTATTTATATCTTTATGCACATACCACAAGCGTTTCTATGGAAATCTGTTAGAGATAATTTATTGTCACGTTGCGGAACGTATTAGTATCGCTTAATATTAAACAGGAAAATCGAAAAATAAATAATTTCCACCGCACCGAAGTATTACATCATAGATTTAGTTGATGGCGCGATCGCGTGAGGGCGTGCGTGACGCGCGACGTGTGCTCTTGAAAATGAAATTCTCACATATTTTGGCAGCCAAGTAAAATTAAATGGACTACATGTATACAACGATATACATGCGTATGTTTTACAACCTTTCTTTGTTACGGACACGGCTTTCTTTTAATAGCAATCCAACAGCGACCCTTTAAACATTTGATATGAAACAATATGATTTTAAACAACATATTTAACTAAGTTACATACATAATAACAAAACACGTAATAATAGAACATTTAAAGACCTCCAACTTACAATGCATACATGAGTAATAAAAATATTATTTTGTTTATCTTCAGACTTCTTAACGAACTTGTAAAGAACTTTAAGATTTAAAGGTTTCCTAACTACGTTTTGATACGTTATATCTAATCATATTTAATTTAAGAAATGTTCATAGCTTTGTTAGAGATTGTTGGGTTCGAACCTCGGACCCGCGCTGTGAGGGAGGTTGAAAACACCAGCAGCACTGCTTATGTGTGCTCGTAATTAGATCTAATCTAATGTAAGGTATACGTTGGTTATTGGACTTTTTGCCCGATAGTGGGGGTATGATAAAAAAACTCACATCGGCTTCAGGCACAATAAACTCTTCAGCGGTGATGTTAATGAAGCGTATAGAGCCCGATTTATCGACAGCCTCTTCGGGTATCTCCTTGATAGTGACGTTCACAGTCGCCTCCACCCAGTGGAAAGGTACGATGGGTTCGTTTTCTTCTGTCACCTGCAATCAGAAACACATTTTAATAACCATAACAATTTGAGTTCATGTTCACCTTTCAAAGACAAAGACATTTATTTGCACAAATACCCAACATTTAAATGTACCCAACATTTAAAGATCTAATAGAATTATTAGATCCATATTTTGCTTATTACGACGTACAAATTTAAAACCTTTTTTAATGTTATTTTGTAAAATGTGCAAATATAAATAAATAAAATAGCATACAGCTAAACTGTGATAAAATATTACGTAAATAATGTAAAATTGAAAATTGTTCTTGCATAGTTATAAAAACTATTTACGATAATCTTTTCTATTTGGTATTTATTACAATTGAGAGTAACCATTTTTATTTTTGAAATTTTTATCTAAATTCTCAGTGAAATCAACAGGTAACAGTTTTATATTTACATATTTATTCTATCTTGCGTCATAGTAGGTACATATGAGAGTTAGTAGCAAGTAATATTATGAAATATTTCAGTTTTGCCATTCATACAATATTTCAATAAAACAGGAACAAGTCAATTTCATGAACAATTCCTTTTATTCTAGAACCATTCATTCATAAAGTGAGCAAAGACTTTTCAAGGAATTCAAAAAATATTTCTCATTCAACATTTTTCACCGCGAGTTTAAGGAAATCCCAGGTAATTTCACTATTTAAAACCGGTAAAGTCTACATAATTTCAGTTCGCAGGTCTTTTGAGAGCGCGCAAGCGAATATTCCAACATTTAATTATTAACTTGCCGCATCCAGAAACCCTGGAGAAACATTGCAACATAAATAAACGGTGCTCGCAAACTCTTTTCCTTGTCGAAATAAAATTTTAAAGCAGCCACGATTATGGTGGCGTGCGAAGTACGTTAAATTGATAGCGTAATCCTACTGATTGTATGAGCGGACTACAGTATGCATGACCAAAGCTTGCTTGCCGCGATACGTTTTATGAATTAGACAGCACAAAGAGTCTAGAAAAACCTATCTTCCTTTGTACAATAGATGGACTTAAAATAAATTGTAACAACAATCAATTAGCATATATACCGATTTAGTAAATATTTCAAATTACATGGAGAAAATGTATGACAGCCAAGAACCAGGCTGAACGATGCGATAATATTTATGATGATACAATATCACTTTTCCGTTTAAAAAACAAATTAAATTGTTATTTTGAGGGTGTTGAATGCCATTATTGTAAAACTTGCATGTACTGTAAATCCAAATAACTGTGATAATAAATACAATAACTTTGTTCGACCCTTTTTATTGGTCCACTGCTGGACCGGGTCTCCTCTCATATTGAGAGGGATTTCGGCCATAGTCTTTATAAATTATAAAATATGTACTTATAACATTTCTAAGGTGTGCAGGTTTCCTAGGGATGTTTTCCTTCACCGTTATAGCAAGTGATATATCTATACTTCTATACTAACATTATAAAGCTGAAGAGTTTGATTGGTTGAACGCACTAATCTCAGACACTACTGGTTCCAATTGAAAAATTAATTTTGTGTTGAATAGTCCATTTATTGAGGAAGGCTAAAGGCTATATAACATCACACTATGAATAATAGGAGTGGAGCAGCAATGAAAAATCGATCGTTTATTCTTGCGTTTTCCATGTAATTTTTTATAATAGTCATAGCGTGACTAAAAAAAATAGTAGTTTTTTAATAGATTGTTCTCTAATTAACGCAGTTGAAACCGTGGGGCACAGCTAGTAAAATATATAGCGAGAAACACTTACGTTGAATTTCAGCAGATATGTGCCGTTCGGTGTTCCCTCCTTCATAGTAATCATGCCGGTGTTGCTATGCACGTCGAAGTACGGGCTCCGTTGTTCGTAAGACGGCAGCCACATGAAGCGCTTATCCGGCAAGTCCCAGTCATCCGGGTCGTCCACAAACACCCGTCCTATTTCCGTGTCCGGCGCCTCGCCCTACAAATAACGAGTTAGGTGAGATGAATGATGTAACGAAGTATGTCCACTGTTCGTCTGAATAAAGGAATGTTTTATTTTGAAAACTCACAATTGAACATAAAATTAGATGCCTTAATCTATTTTAGCGCAATGACCCATTTAGATTCTTTTCATATATCATACAAAGAAAATAATAATGCATTGTTAAAACACAGCACTCGTTGGTTAAATCAAACTAATTTAAATGACATTTTTTTTATTAAAATTGATAATTCCTTGCTGCCCCACATATACCAAAAAGCTACATGTATAATATATATTTCGCTAGTAAAATGAGCAAAAACATATACCTATGTGAACCCTTCATTATGACGGATAAGTGTCATTGAAGTACATACCCGGCTATTTGGGAGCCTGTTCCGGTTTAAAGTTACTTAACACAGAGGTACGATTACATCCCGGATTGAGTAAATGAAACGGAAAATTAACCCGCACCTACCTGATACGGTCGGGATATACAAAATGTATGTAAATGTTATAACTAGATTACCCGGGGCTCTGGTTACCATTGAGTACCTACTTAACGAAATTTAATTTCCATGCAACAAAATCGTTTCCAAAGCGCTTTTCAGGAGATCATTTGATGTGGTTTATCACAACGAGGGCTGAGGGCGAGCCTTTTATTAAAAGCTATTATTCCCGTCATTTTTTTATTAGTTCAATACCTAGCTTTTGATTATGTATACCTATTATTTTGGGACAATTTTTTTTCCTTTTTTCATTTCGACGGTGACATGATTTTTAAATGCGATATGCTTATGATGAGAAGTCAGAATATAAGAGAATTGATAATTATTTCAATAAACATGCAAACGTAATGTCCTTTTTTGATCCACAGAAGCCAATATACCGATGCAGTTACAATTTCTTTGTTTAAAAATATTTCCAATATACAAAAACAATAAATCGCTAAAGTTTTAATAAGATTAATTGCCAGCAAAAGCGAATCGGTCGAATGGAAATCTCTTTTGGAAATTACATTTCAACCACCCGAAGATAAATATTTCCAATTCGAAATTCCTTTCCATTAAATATTAATTTATTATTACATCTGGAATACTTAAATTTAATACTGTAAATAATAAAAATAAATTACTGTATAAGTACATCTCAAAGCAGACTTCTTTCTGAATCTAAGAAGAATTGTCGTCATTTAAACTCAATATTTATGGAAATTACTTTTGGTAAGTAAATATTGACCGAATAAACCAATGAAATCGTCATGAAAGCTGCAGCTGCGTTACGATGACCAGACAGCTGATAAACTAGATATATGTATAAATGTCTAAATATATACAAATACAAACACAATACACACAGCAACAGAACAAATTTTCATGCTCTTGTGAACTAATATTTATCATCGACCGGAATCGAACCAACGATCCCCGGCACTGTAGTCAGCGTCACTGACCACTTAGGTCAGTCAAATATAATATACTATATCAATATGCTAACGTTAACGACGGATCTTGACATTATAAAGGGACTCTATTGTTAGTGTTGCAGATATCACTGTATAAACGCACCCTATTCGCGGTGATGGCAGATGCTGATTACCACTTAAGCGAATGTCGAGAGCCAGTAAATGCGATGTGAGGCTGTTTATATTCAATTGGACATAATAATCTACGCATACACTTAATCGAATACTATTAACTAACCGGTAATATGGTCAGTCTTTCTACCAGTGCATAGGCGCAACTGACAGGAGGAAATTATGACAGATCCGTCTATAACAGATCGTTGGTAAACTAGCATCCACAACGAGTGATATGTGAATCGTGACGTCAC